>JAFEMH010007777.1:0-77333 GCA_022495995.1 Adenophora triphylla var. japonica
GTCAGTTGTCCCCTCTCAAAGTGATGATCCCATAAATATCGGCCTGAGTGATGAAAATCGGGGAACGAGTTAAAGAAATATGAGTCCGGCCATCAAATCCCTGGAAGAATGCCGAGAACGAGACGGCGAGCCTAGATTGAAAAGAGCCTTGCGCCACACGCCACGGTGGGATAGCCTTAACAATATCCCAGGCCCAGCTTGGCCAGGGCTACACTTGAAGGACAAACATATGCCCGTTCCCTAGGGACCTCAATATCTCTTTCATTATCCAGGAGCGGAGTCCAATCACTAAAGGCCCTACCGGAAAGCGAGCTAGGCTGACGCGCCCAGTCCCCCGGACCCGGTTCCACTCAAAGTCATTCCGGCACCGCTCGGCACGAGGTCCCAAATCCGCCGCAGTAAGTAGAACACATTTGGTGCAGGATATTTGTGGCCTGTCCGATTGCCTTGAAAGGGACTACTCCCGGGAGGCTGGATACCACGAAGGACCATCCTCCTAAGAAAAAGAAACAATTTCCTCCCGGCAAAAATTGAAGGAGAGATTCGAGGCCGGTGATAACGTGTGTGGGAACGCTCGGGGGAGCCATGCAGGGATTTGATTATTATGTATACCCTTTCTACTCCAGTCGAGTACCTTCCCCCCCAAAGCAAAAAGGGGGTAAAAGAGCGAGAAAAGCTTTGCCGTGGACGGCAATTGACACCTTCGGATACAGTCTTTGCGGCGAGAGCGAAGTCGAAGCCGACCCCGCTCAAAGGGAGTCGGCCCGAGGATTCGGTTGTCCCGGCTCCAAGTATCTGTATCTGCAATGAAGAAAAACCGACGCCGGTCTGGCGCTCCCACTCAATCAACATGTTGGAGATGGCAACCGCCACAGGCATCGAGTATAACCCGGGGCTTCGGCCAAAGACTACGCCTCGCAAGAAAAAGGCACGAAGTGACCGGCTTGATGAATCTCCATCCCGAGACAAGGACCAAATCTATGATCCTCACCTATATGGGAGTATGATCACCTTCTGCGATGAAGATTTGCCAAGAGATGTCTCCCGCACAATGAAGCTTTGTACATCACTATTCGGCTCAACACCATGTCACTCCACAGGGTATTAGTGGACAATGGATCATCGGTAAATGTCCTTCCCCTCGGCATGATGAGGGCCCTCCACATAAATGAAAGGCGCGTGATCCCATCTACCGGCGTCAAAGCCTACGACGGTTCGTCTCGTCCCATTACGGACGGTGACTCTGGAACTGCAGTACGAAACCCGAATGGTGCCCGAAGTTCTATGTAATGGATATCCCCTCGAGTTCACGGCCTACTAGGGCGCCCTTGGTTGCATCACATGAAAGCCATAGCCTCCACTCTCCACCAATGCGTCAAATTCATCAACCGGCGGCGAGACCTTGAAGTCATAAGGGGTGACGGTTTCCTCATAGGGAACGAAGGCTGAAACAATAGCCAAGAACGCCCACGAGTCGAAACAGGGGCTACATCCTTCAAGAGGCAAGTCTCGCCGACATCCTTTGGAATCCCAATGCCAACTATGTCGACACACTCAAGCGAGCGGACTCAGAAGAAGTTCGATTCATCAAATTCAATTGCTATTTCCAACACTTGGAGGCGTCTTTGGAAGGAAATGCGAACACCGCCATGATACGGGCACGCAAGTCCCCGGTCCTCAATCACGAGATTTGTCGAGTATTCGCAAACCCATTCTTTGGCCTCGCCGGGCGAGAGATTTTCATGATAAAAGTCGGCAAACAGACGGACTCGGCTCGAATCTATGAACGTCGTGTGGGACGTCCTCCTTCTTGAACTACTGCGAAGCCTTTCCGCTCGAGTATGGGACATGAGATTTTTCTAGCGGCTCACCGAGGCGCAATGCGTCCTTACATACGGATTGAGCGGTCGGATTGTGGCAAGCGGAAGTCCCGAGTGAGGAAGATCCCTACATCCACATGCTCGGCTTTCGGATGCCAAACACGGTTGATTACGGTTCGAGACAAAGAGATGATAGCAACGGCGAAGAGGGAGCACGAGACCATGCCTTTCCCGAGTTGTGAAGCCACCGACAGCGATGCCGCTAAAGAATTGGGAAACTCTCTCGGGCCCGTCCGCGACGAAGAGGAAATGATCACCAAGCTTGGATTGGTCCCCGATCCTTTCGTGTCAACCTTTGTAAAGTCCTCAGGAGTCTCTCATTGTTGAGTTCGAGTCTCTCGAGTCGTCCGATGGCCTCACGCTGAAGACTACGAGTACGCGCCAACGTTGTATTCCCCTTCGTCTTGATGAAATGATGAACCTTCTACGAGTATCCCTTAATTGCCACTTTAACTAATGATGAATTAACTAATAATCTAAAAACAGGTTAATAACGATTCACTAGATGAAGAGCGGACACATTAAATGAACAATATATCAAAGAAATCTTTAAGCGGGTTGTCAGGAAGAGGAAAATCGAGCCCAGTGTAGAAGAGATTTTGACAAGTGTGAATTTGGGAGCTATGGAAGAGCCTAAAGAGACGCTTGATTGGTAGTTTCTTCGAAGGAATTTGAAAGGGTTGCCCTAATCAGTTTGCTAAAAGAATTCGTGGATGTGTTCGCATGGTCCTATAAAGATATGCCGGGCCTCGATCCTTCCATAGTTGAGCACGAATACCGCTCGACCCGGAAGTCGAAGCCGGTAAAGCGAAGCTAAGAAGAATTAAGCCCGAATGGTCCTTACAAGTGAAAGAGGAAATAGAAAAGATGCTCGGGCGGGATTCATCGGGGTCATTGAATACCCAACATGGTGCATCCCAACATAGTGACGGTGACGAGGCCAACGGAAAGATCCGATCTTTGCGTAGACTTGAGAGACTTGAACAAAGCCGGTCAAAGACGATTTCCCCACTTGAACATCGACATTTTGGTAGATTCCACGACGACCACGAAGTCAAATCTTTCGTCGATGGTTTTGCCGGCTACAACCAAATCAAAATGGCGAGAAGAAGATCAAGCCAAAACGACCTTCACAACCCCTTGGGGCACATGCGCTACACGGTCATGCCATTCGGACTAAAGAATCTTTGGGGCTACGTACCCGAGAGGCGGCTCTGACTCTGTTCCATGACATGATCCACAAAGAAATTGAGGTCTATGTGGACGACATGATAATACATTCCGAGAGGATCGGATGGCCGGCACTTTGTTGATTTGAGAAAATTCTTGGCCGCCTCAGAGACCGCGACATGAGGCGAATCCGGCCAAGTGCACTTTCGGTGTAAGACGAGGCAAAGTACTAGGATATATGGTGACGAGCGGGAATCGAAGTAGATCCCCAGAAAATCAAGGCGATAGTTGAAATGAAGCCACCACGGACAGCGAAGTGAAATCCTTCGTGGGAAGGCGCAATACATAAGCCGCTTTGTAAATCCCGGTGACCTCGATCTGCGAGCCAATCTTCAAGTTGATGAAAAAGAATGCCTACACGAGAATGGACCCCGGAATGTCGGCTTGCCTTTGAGCAGATTAAGGCATACCTTGTGAATCCCCGATTCTCTGCCCACCACATCGGCAAAAGCCACTCTTGCTATATCTAAGCATCACGGATACGGCAATTGGGGCTATGCTAGCTCAAGAGAAAAAAGATTCCAAAGTCGAAACGCCATCTATTTCGTAGCGAAGCTCCAAGGAAGCGAACTCAATTACTGCGCTTGCGAGAAGACTTGCGCGAGGTTTGAGTGCAGGTAGTGGGAAAGTTGAAACACTACATGCGGTCTCACCGATACATCTTGTTTCAAGGATAGACCCCATCAAATATACATTCGACAAGCCTTCCATCTCCATGAGATTGGCAAAATGGTCGTTCTTTTTGGCCGAATATGACATCGCTTATGTTTCAAGGAAATCCATAAAAAGGACGCATAATGGCGAGAACATGCGGCCGATTTCCCAGTGATGAGTCAGGGACACAGACCTCAATTTCCCGATGATGGAATCTTCGCTCTAGAAGGAGAAAATCGGCGGCAGCTCTTCTTCGACGGGCGTCAAACAAAAGGGGAACGGGATAGGAATGCTTACAGTCGATCCCTGCGACGAACACGCCCCATGCGGTAGAATTTGAACTTGAAGTCACCAGCAATCTTCTTGAATATGAAGCTTGCATATTTGGGTTGGAAGCCGCCCTTGAAAGAAATATCAAGGAATTGGAGGTGTACGGTGACTACGCCCTCATCATCAATCAGGTCTCTAACAAATGGAAGACCGTGGATCGGGTTTGCGAAGTATCATGCTTACATGGAAGAGTTAGTAACTCAATTCAAAGAAATCGGCTTTCATTACACGCCAAGAGGCCGAAACGGGTTCGCGAGATGCTGCAGCTACGCTAGCCTCTCTTGTCGAAATACACGAAGGAAAGTACATTAAACCATTCGAGTCGGGAGAAGAGAAAACCCCGCCTATTGCTTCGAAATTGAAGCGGAAGCCGAGCCCGATCAATGATCCACTGGTACACTCAGTTACCGGTACTGAAGGATGGCGAGGCCTCTTTCAAAAACGAAGATGGGGAATATAAAGAAGGAATCAAAGCAAAAGTCTCTCGGCCACAGAGCGGCTCGCCTCCCATTATGTTCTTTTGGGAAACATGTTATACAAAAGCGTTATCAAGGCCCCCTCTGCGATGTATCGGCAAACGAGGCTACCGAACTCATGAAAGAAATACATGGTGGTACTGCGGCCCTCACATGAATGCTCGAGCTACGATGCAAATCATGCGAGAATGGGGTATTTTTGGATCTCCATGGAAGCCGTGCGCATCCGGTTGTCAAAAACTGCGACAAATGTCGGCGATACTCAAATCTTAATCACTTGCCTCCTCACGAGTTATCTTGCATGACAACCCCTTGGCCTTTCGTCACTTGGGGAATTGATGTCATAGGCAAAATCACACCATCCCGAGGCGATACTTGACCACGAGTTCGTCTGGTAGCCGTGGATTATTTCACCAAGTGGGTTGAAGCCAAGTCTACAAAATCCTCAATTCAAAGAAAGTTGCCCTCTTCATCAAAGAAAACATCATGTGCGGATACGGGTTGCCGGCCGAAATCATCTCGAGATAATGGATCCCACTTCGAAGGGGAATGTGAAAAGCTATTTGGCGGAATTCCGAATAACCCGTCACAAGTCATCACCCTACGGGCCCCAGGCCAGCGGGCCGTCGAAGCGGCAAACAAGACTACGGAAAATATCATCAGGAAAATGGCTGTCCAAGGCGAGAGATTGGCCCGAAGTTACACTTGGCACTCTGGGGCTCAGAACATCGGTCGAACGGCAAGCGGGAAACACCGTTTGCCCTCACATACGGAGATGGAAGCCGTACTCCCGATCGAAATTTGGAAATACCCTCGCTCAGGTATCTTCTGTGGAAAGCCGGATCAACGAGGTCGAATGGCTCCAGTCGCCATGACGAATTGGCCCTACTAGACGAACGCCGGCGAAGGCCATGGAACACATCCGAGCCTACCAAGGAAGAATGGCTAGAGCCTTCGACAAGAAAGTAAAGCATCGGGAAATCCGAGAAGGTGATCTCGTTCTAAAAGAAAAGCCCCGGTCCGTATCAACCCTCTCGGCAAATGGGAACTGTATGGGTCGGGCCATATGTCGTCCGAGAAGATCTTCTCCGGAGGAGCTCATGCAACTTGCGAGACCTCGACGGGAATCCCTTTGTACACCCAGTGAATGGTGACAAGGCTGCGAGATACTACGCGTAAAAAAAAAAAAAAAAAAACAAAAAAAAAAAACAAAAAAAAAAAAAACAAAAAAAAAAAAAGAGTGCTAAAGAGTAATACCCAACTAGGTTAGAAACCCGAAAAGGGCGGCCTAGGTAAAAAACGGGGTTGCACCAAAAAAAAAACAAAAAAAAAAAAAAAAAAAAAAAAAAAAAAAAGAGTGCTAAAGAGTAATACCCAACTAGGTTAGAAACCCGAAAAGGGCGGCCTAGGTAAAAAACGAGGGTTGCACCAAAAAAAAACAAAAAAAAAAAAAAAAAAAAACAAAAAGAGTTCACCGGGTTGAACTACGAAGACTGAGCTCCTCAAAATGAGGGGAACGTGGCGGCCGGAAACGGTTCGGTCTAAAACACAAATAAAAGCCATACTTTGGCATCAATACAATTGATCGAGACCATGAAAGCGTCTCGAAAAACTCTAAAGCAATTCAAATATTCATTACAAGTTAAAAGCTCTTTGATGAGTCTAAGCCCGATTCATTCCTACAAGCGGCAACTTTGCTAAAGAAAACTAAGATACATAATCAAACTAATGTGTACGTCATGGCAAGAAAGGGATACTTGGAAACCTCGAGTCACTCCAAGCCACTCGTCTTGGCCTCTCCTTTCTTCTTCCCCCTCAGGAGTCTTTCTCTTGAACCGGAAAAATGTCGGTATTCCTCCTACCAAGCTACTGGTATAGGGACGGGGTCTATCAAACCGGCCTCTGTCGGGGCCTTAGTAGCCCTAGCGTCATCCCTCATCTCCTGTAGCCTAGGCGGTAGCATAGGAGCCCTCCTCTCTGTCTCTTGACGTAAGCCTCATAGTCGGTCCACGGCGTCTCCCGCTCCCGTCATGAGGGTTGGCCCTCGCCTCGGCCCTCCTCCTCTCGAAGCTTGATCTGGTCCTCCGCACCTACAATGGCCTCACGCCGTCTCAAAATAGCCACTGAGTCTCTCCCGGATGCCCCTCGTACCAATCCGGTACAGTGGTCGGGAACACCGGTCTCGGGCCTTTGAGAATGACCCGAGGAGGAAAGGCATCGTACCTCCATACTCGGGAAAGAAATGGAAACAAGGGATCATCCATGGAAACGGGAGCCGCCACCACTGGTAGCTATATCATCAAAACCCTCGAAAGGAACTGCTCCAAGCCAAAGCGTCTCGGGACCGAGCCGGAATGTAGAAAGCTGGGTGAGAAAGCCCGGAAGCATAACCACATGGGACCCGATCTGAAGCACTCTGCGAGTCTCCACCCTTGATGAGGCACCAACCATCGATATCTTCGATCGGCGACCCGCCATCCAGCGTGCTCCACGAGCCACGATCATCAAAATCTACATCGACACCTCTCTGGCAAAAGTCAAGGCACGATCATATCGAGAGGTTTCCCGAAGAACCCCCAAACGCTCCATCGGCCGCGGGGTCAAGAGAAACAGGCTGCCCCAGATGCATATACCGCCGTCCGTAGCTAATGCATCGAGAGCATGAAAAGTCTCCCCAAGAATCAAAGGAACGACATCTACTGCCGGGCGACGGTGAACGACTGACATCCGGCGAGACCGATGGCAAATTCCGAAGGAATAAACCATGAACGGGGTGCCAAACATACAAAGTGCAAAGGCATCCCAATAGGCATCATCCACCAAGCCTAGGCCCCTAAATCTGTCGGGAAGACCGGAAATATCGAAATGATCGGGACCGCGGATCATACCTTGCGCTTCCTCAGGGAAAGATGAAGGAGGACGCACAATCTGTCAAAAGAAGCCCCTCGGGCAAAGGGACCGCTATCTCTTCCACCTCAGGACCTCCGAAGCAAGGCCCGAAATTCTTCGGCAGTCGGAACAATCTCGTTGAAGGAAAGGCAAAGACATGCCTTCTAGTATCCCAAAACGAAGAAGAAGCTCTTAAGAGGTCATAATCAGGAACCAATTCTTTGAGAGACCACAAGCATCGTACCTTGTACCTTTCTTCAAAGAATGATCTTCTCTCGTGCATGATCTCCCTACACCACTCCTTGAACTTTTCAAAGAACAACATTTGCCTTTCTTTGGACAATTTTGGAGAATTTTTGGCCATTTCCATGGTTTTTCTCTCTTTCTCCCGAAAATGGCTGTTTGTTTGGAGGTTGAAGAGGATATTTGAATTTGAAATAAAGCAAGACCAGTCTGGACCGAAAATTAAAGGACAATGTCGAGAAGCGACCCTATCCGCGCGGATACAAGTGTCATTACCAAAAAAATTTTGCAACGGTCCAAAATTTGCTACACCAAAAGAGGAATATTCCGTCCGGTTGTTCGAAACTTGTGCAAAAAACCTCCCCAAACCAGTCCATATACCAAACACCCTTGCAAAAAAAAAAAAAAAAACCAAGGCTCATGCAACCTTTGCATTCATATTGCATTGCATTCATAAAATAAAATCCTAAATTATTACATTCCAAAAAAAAAAAAAAAAGAGAGTGTGCATAAAAAAAAAAACAACAAACAAACATAAATAAAATCCTAAATTATTACATCCAAAAAAAAAAATGTGCATGATACGTACAAATCTAAATCTCAAAAAAAAAAAAAAAAATCAATCGGAGTCTCCAGGCGCCCGATGTCTCCCCGGCCCCTCTTGCGACTCGGGCCCGCCTCGTCGGGAGCCACTGAAAGTCTCGGGCTCGGAATCGTCCTCATCTCCCGAAAGAGGCTCGTCGGGACCAGCCGGCACGCTACGATAGGGTAAACCCGAGATCCACTGAAGAAATCGAATCCGAAGGTGAAGGCGTCAGACTCCTGAACATACGGAGACGACCCACCATGCCGCCGGACGTGTCCACTGCCCGTACGGATCCCCAAGAATGACGTGATCCGAAGCGGTGCCGCAGCGGTGATCAATGAGAGGAGAAAGGGGTCTCGGAAGAAGTCTCAGGGAATAGGAGAAGCCTCCGTCGGACGGAGTGCCGGCCGTGGTCTCCTCGCCCTAGCTGAGGTGCCCCGCAAAGCAACCATCCTCCGTATGAATCTCTTGGCTCCGATCACTTGCTTCGTCGGTGTCTCGACGACCACCTCCGAAAAGCGCACAAAAGCAAAAGCGTCAAAAAAAAAAAGAAGTGATGCTAAAAATGATGAAACAAAAAGAAAGAAAAGAAGGGGAAAAGGTGAAACCATACCTTCATGCCGGACGAGGCCGGAAAGCTCGTGGAAGCCGCTCGGGTGAGGATCTGCACCCTCAATCGGACCCCATCTGGATGTAGGAAAAATCCGTCCGAGGGTACCGCGGGATCCCAGCCCCTCCCTCTCCAAAACACGAGGCATCCTCGGCCTCCTCAAGACGAACGTCGCATATGGCTCGATCGCCACGAAGTCAGAAGTGCTTGGCTGCTCGGTAATCATCCCGGAGTCACGGACCGATCGCTCGGAGTGCATCATATCGGCGGGAGGCTCCACCGGTGTCCTCAGGCGAGTTCACGCCATGCTTTGGCGCGTCACCCTCTCTCCCGAGATAGTAGACGTCGCAAGTCGGGCCCTCAAAATCCTCCATTTTGCCTTTGTCCGGATCTCGGCGCCCTTCGAGTGCGCTACCTCAGCGATCCCGGGGGAAGAATATCATCCCCTCATCCGTCTCGGCCTCCCGGGTCGAAAGGAAGGCAATCCGCGTACTGACGAGTCGTACGCCCCACAGAGCTTATCTTTTCCCGGGCATGCTTGGACCAAGGCTGCATGGCCGGATACGCCCGGCGTACGCCTCAGTGCCTCCCACACCGTGACGTGGAAAAACTCCATCGCCCATACTGCGAAAGGTAAAAATCCAATCAATCCGGTGCAAATAAAAGTGCGTGCTCAAAGGAAAGAGGGAAAGCAAAAAGAGAGCTTATACCTCGAGCAAACTCGAAGCGATACGGGGAGCTCACGGCCTTCCATTTGTATCTATCAGAGCGAAGTACGGCTCGGCCCGGCCCGGCCTCCCCCAGGAAATATCTCCAACCGTCTCCATGTCCTCCAAGGACCTCGGCAAGGCAAAGACCGCCGTCCCCTCGGCGTGACCAAGAGCGTGCTCGAGAAAGTAAACCACGGGAAGGACCTAGCAATGCGCTCGGCGCTAAACCTATCCTCCCGGCCTCGTAACTCGCGATGGTCTCCACAATCTTACCGTAGACCACGGCATACTCCATCCCCATCCCCTTTTTGGGAATAGGGAAAATCCAAGAAGAGTCCTGCGAGGTCCGCGTCACGTAGCCATCTCTCCACTCAATGCTGCGTCCATTGAAGGACGGACCGTGATCGCGGCATAGTCGGAAGGCGTAACGGTCGCCTCGCCCCGGAAGAAGTGGAATGTGTGGGTCGCGTCCCACCAATCTTTGCGCTTGAGCAAACATCGAAGCCCTTGCTCTTAGGGAACTTGACCGGTCCCCTCAAACACTCGACAAACTCCCGAGCCCCGTCTCGACAACAATCTGTCTCGGACTCGGCAAAGCTCCTCGGCCCGCATCGGAAGCCGGTCCCACAAGTCAATCCACGAGACTCCACCGATCCTCGAGTCTTCATCTTGTTGTTGCTCCGTCACAAAACGGTGTCCGCCACTGAAGAGAGAAAGAGAAAATGTCAAAAAAAAAATTTTTTGCATTTGCATATACATTAAAAAAAAAAGAAGAGAAATTTCGACAGCATGACAGCATACAATGAGCATAGCCCCATTTTTCTCGCATAAAAGAAAACAATTTTCAGCAAGTCCCAATGCATTCATCAAAAAAAAAAAAAGATGCATTCCTACGGAAGTAAAAACTCCGTCCCATTTTCAACAAAAAAAAAAAAATGCATACATGCATATCATCCATCTTACATTCCTACGGGAGGAAAAATCCGTCCCACTTTTCAAAAAATATATATCCTAAACATACATACATCCCATATTGGCAAAATGCCCATTCTTTTCAAACAAAATGCATGCGTTGCATCATCATTCATCAATATCAAAATTCAATTTCAACAAAAAAAAAATCATCATCATCATCAACATGCAATATTCAATTTCAAAAAAAAAAAGAGAAATCACAATTCTTCGAATTTTCACATGTAATTTTCGAATTAAAAAAAAAAAATGTGGCAAAAATGCCAATTCTTTTTCCCAAGCAAAATGCACATTTTGAGTTACTCATATACTCATTACAACATGCAAAGCATTAAAATCAAAATTCAAAGCCAAGAACATCAATCATTCGAATTTTCAAAAAAAAAAATTCAAAAAAATCACCCAAAATTTTCAAGAAATCAACAAAGGGATCAAAGGGTTTCAAAGTATACCGTTCGGAGATGCGGATCCGAAGCCCAATGTTGCCAAGCATCGGGGTAATGCTCCTCCGCAACCGATTGCGAAAGATTGTAATGCCTCCTCATCCGGACGAGCTCCAATCGCCTCTCCGCTACCGGGCCACGTCCTTGGCCTTGAAAAGCGCCTTCCCCGTGTTCCATTGCTCGAAAAATCAAGAAAATCGGAGGAATTTTGAAGCTTAAATGGCCAAAAATGGCGGAATGGCGGTTTCTCTCTCTTGCTCTCGACAATTTCAAAAAATTGGGCGAGGAAGAAGAAGGGCGTTGGCCCTAATTAATACCCCCTGACTTTCCATCCCTATTCCGCGCGGATAGGATTACGAAGGGTCAAAATGACCCTTTTGCCCCTTAAAATTTCGGGACTCGCAATTCGGTCCCCTTCGACGAGTTAACCAAAGTTAACCAAAGTCGGCCCCTTGTCAAGAAAATTACCCCGTGTGATAAAAAGCGTAAGACCCAGAGTGCCCGAGAAGAGATAACGAGATCCAGTATCTTTCATCAAAAATCTTCCCCGGCGATCAAACGTAAGGCAAAGTGCCAGAGAAAGATAACGAGATCCGTATCTTTCATCAAAAATCTTCCCGGCGATCAAGCGTGGGCCGAGTGCCGAGAAAGATAACGAGATCCGTATCTTTCATCAAAAATCTTCCGGCCCGTGATCGAAGCGTAAGAGGCCAGAGTGCCCACAGAAAGATAACGAGATCCGTATCTTTCATCAAAATTACCGGCGATCAAACGTAAGGCCCGAGTGCCGAGAAAGATAACGAAATCCCGTTTCTTTCATCAAAATTATTCCCCGGCGGTAAAACGTAAGACCAAGTGACGAGAAAGATAACGAGATCCCGTATCTTTCATCAAAATCTTAGCCGGCGAGTCAAACGTAAGGCCAAAGTGCCAGAGAAGATAACGAGATCCAGTATCTTTCATCAAAAAATCTTCCCCCGGTCGATCAAGCGTAAGGCCAGGTGCCCAGAAGATAACGAGATCCGTATCTTTCATCAAATCTTCCGGCGATCGAAGCGTAAGGCAAGGTGACAGAAAGATAACGAGATCCCGTATCTTTCATCAAAATTACCACAGCGGTCAAGCGTAAACGTAAGACCGTCTCCCTGAGAAAGATAACGAGATCAGGTATCTTTCATCAAAATCATCAGCCGTGATCGAAGCGTAAGGCCGATTTCCCGAGAAAGATGACGAGATCCGTATCTTTCATGAAAGTACTTCCGACGCGATCGAAGCGTAAGGCCGATCTTCAGAAAGATAACGAGATCCGTATCTTTCATCAAAATCATCAGCCGTGATCGAAGCGTAAGGCCAGAGTGACAGAGAAAGATAACGAGATCCAGTATCTTTCATCAAAATTACCCCAGGCGATCGAAGCGTAAGGCCAAGAGTGACGAGAAAGATAACGAGATCCGTATCTTTCATCAAAATCTTCCCGGCAGTCGAAGCGTAAGGCCAAGTGCCCGAGAAGATAATGCGAGATCCGTATCTTTCATCAAAATCTTCCGGCGATCAAAGCGTAAGGCCAAGGTGACGAGAAAGATAACGAGATCCCGTATCTTTCATCAAAATTATCAACGGCGATCAAACGTAAGGCCAAGGTGACCTGAGAAAGATAACGAGATCAGGTATCTTTCATCAAAATCTTCACGACGAGTCAAGCGTGAAGCCGAGTGACCGAGAAAGATAACGAGATCCATTATCTTTCATCAAAATTATCCAGCGATAAAGCGTAAGCTAGGCAAGGTGACCAGAAGAAGATAACGAGATCCAGTATCTTTCATCAAAATTGCCCGTGATCGAAGCGTAAGGCAAAAGTGCCAAGAAAGATAACGAGATCCCATATCTTTCATCAAAATTACCCCGGCGATCGAAGCGTAAGGCCGATCTCCCGAGAAAGATAACGAGATCCCGTATCTTTCATCAAAATCATCAGCCGGCGATCGAAAGCGTAAGACGAGTGACCCAGAGAAAGATAACGAGATCCCGTATCTTTCATCAAATTACCCGCGATCAAACGTAAGGCACCGAGTGCCAGAAAGATAACGAGATCCCGTATCTTTCATCAAAATTACCCCGTGGCGGTCGAACGTAAGGCCAAGTGCCAGAAAGATAACGAGATCCGAATCTTTCATCAAAATTACTTGCGAGTCAAGCGTAAGACCGATTCCCCCCGGACGAATACGTCGATTTTCCCCAGCCAAAGGCTAACAAAATCCCAGTGAGCTAACGAAATCCCAGCCAAAGTTAACGGAATCCCAAAGCCTTGAAATCTCGAGTAGAACTCGAACTACGAAAGGGCTTGATTCCCTAGGGATACGTAGGTAGCCTATCATTAGGTCCGGCCCTCGACCAAAACGGTCACCCTCTCCTTCGGCGGCGAGACAGAAGTCCACTTAGAAAGGCCATTTCAAAGTGGGTCCAGGCGCCTACAAAGGCCGTCATCATCAAGGTCCGAGGCACCTAAAAAGCCATCATCATTAAGGTCCGAGGCTCCTAAAAAGCCATCATCATCAAGGTCCGAGGCACCTAAAAAGCCATCATCGTCAAGGTTCGAGGCGCCTAAAACGCCATCTCCAAGGTTTGAGGCACCTAAGACGCTATCACTAGGAAAGCGACAAATCGCAATCATCCCCAGCAGAAACCGAAAATGGTCATCTCTTATCCCCAGCAGAGTTTCTTTCCAAGGCGGCAGTAGAACTCGCTCATCGGGTTCGAGGCACCTAAAACGCCATCATCTCCCAGTCAGGCCCGAACTACGCAGCTTGATTCCCATTCGGGATACGTAGGTAGCCTATCGCTAGGTTCGGCCACCCGATCACTCGATCATCTGCCCGAATATGGAGCCTTACTCTTATCGACGACCCCTTCCTTGACCAGCCGTCGCCGAGGGGGCTCTTGTAAGTGCTCCAATTTGAGCTTGTTAGAATTTTCGTTATAAAATTAACGAAAGTTATAACAATTACTAACATTCCTAACAATCCTAACTTTTCTAACAAAGGGAGGGTAGAATGGGCATTGCCAAATGAAGTTAAACCAAGAAAAGTATCTTAAAAAGCAAAACAAAAGAATAAAACCATAAATAGAAAGGCGGAAACACAAAAACCGTACATTAATTTGGTTTTTTTGAATTTTTATTCTTCTGTCCAAGAAATTTGGAGGCTGTAATTAATGAACGATTGCACGCCCTGCGGCCTTGTCCGCGCGGATAAGTATGCATTTTAGGGCTATAAATTGAGCCCTCCGATCACGTAAATAAGAAGGAAGAACACAATTGCAGGAACCTCGGCGAAATATAGAGAGAAAACGGTGAGAATTCTTCAAGAATTGTCACCTTTTTCTCTCCAATCTTTCCCAACTCATACTCATCCACTCACTCTCATATTCAAGCCCTAAACACTCATACACTCAAGCCAAACACTCAAGAACACAAGGAAGATTGGTAAACCCTCTTCTTCCTAACCCTAAATCTCATCCATGCATGCATCTTCAAACTACAAAATGTAGTTCTTTCATCTTCTTTCTTTAGATCTAAGAAGATCACCATGGAAGACCATCTCCATGGATGATCTTCTACAAAGATCAACATTATTTTCAAAGCTTTTCTTGCTTACTTGCAAAAATGCACTTTCAAAACCCTAAAAAACCATTTTCAAGCACTAAATCTTGATTTTCAAAGGATAAAATTCCCCTCCCCAAGCAAATGAAATGCTTAGTCCTAATGTACCCCAAGGATGGTTTGGTATAGTTGATTCACCACTAAAATGTCTAGTGATCACTAACCAAAACCTAGGGAAATGGGGACAAGCATGGATGCAAAACCCCCCTTAAAATCACATTTTCTTTCTTGAGAAGTTGCTGTCCAGTAGCAATTTTCTCAGACCTCAGTCCATGGTCTTAATTTTTGGACACAGATGAACTTGGAATTTGGTGTTGACTACAAAATATTTTTTGTAGCCAACATCCAGAGCTTTCCAGACATATTTTTACCTTATTTTTTGGGTGAGTAAAACTCCTCTTTTCAAATTTTCTTTCAGAGGCTAGTTCATCAGCTTCTGGGAATCCAGATCTCATATCTGAGGTTTCCAGAAGGTTTTGACCCCTCAAATCTTCTCCAAAATGGAAAATTCCTTCGCACAAACTTTATTTAAGGTGTCTAGAACAACTTTCATTCTCTGAGTTTATCCAGATTATGAAGTTTTAAGACCTTTGAATCCCTTTCAAAATCAAAGGTCCACTGCCTTTTTCATTCTGGCAGAAATGGCTCTCAACTTCAAAAGGCCTTTTGAGTACCAAATCTCAATCCAAAAATCTTCCAAAAAATCATGGGATCAGTTTAAAGTCTTAAAAAGATATCCCAATTTTTACTTTTCTGAGTTTCAACTTATTTTGGCCAAAACACACACACACACACAAACAAAAATGATTTTCAGCTTGGAAGACTCGTTTTACGAGGCGCGTCGGGTGCACACTAACGTCCTTCCCGACGCGTAACATGACCTCCGAACCTAAATCTCTGATCTCGGGCTTTTTTCAAAGTTTTGGCCCTCAAAATTAAAATGGCGTGGCGACTCCGTTTTTTCCGGTTTTATTTGGTTTTTCAAAGAAACGCAAAAATCGAATTTTTCCCGCGAAAAAGGCAACACCATCGTTACAGGTATATATCGGGGTTAATTCCATACTTAACATAATAATGGGTTTGTAAATCTGTGTAAGAAGAACTGCTGGATCCGGCGACCTCAGGGTTGGAAGAACCCTGGGAGATGGGTGGTCGCTCTGAGGTCTCGGCCGCCAGGGTATTCGAGACATCATGGTTGGAGGTGGAGTTTGAAGAAGACATGACCTGTGGATAGAAGGGAGGACCAAGTAAATTGGGGGCTATGATAGTGCCAGAAAGCTCAGTTTAAGAGAAGAAAGATGTCGCAGACATGAGTGGGGTGTAAAGTTGTGTAGAAAGTGTGCATGGGGTTAAAGTCGTGTAGGAAAAGGGGGGACCCTTATCTTCTAAGGCCTACAATAGGGCGACATACGATCCATGTTGCCTAGACATGAAACGAAGACTCGCAAGCGAGATTCGGGCCCATGCCCTTATCTCTTTCCTCTAAACCCCCCCCCCATTTATTGCGCTTTAACCAAGTTTGACAGGTTTTAGAAAATAATTTTGTATTGTTCGAGGTACGGGACAATAAAATCGAGAATTCAAGCGAGAATTCAAGCGACAATGCAAGCGGGAATTTAAAGTTACGAAATGATTACCTGGAAATTTGCAGACAGGAAGGAGGGCTCTAAGAAGTAGTTGGAAAGGGAGCTTAAAAGCTCTGTGCGCCACCTGCTCTCCTTGCGAACGCCCTGAAACACCCCGGAATATGCAGAGAGATCGGAAAGAAGGTCACCGGAAAATGGAATACCCCTGGCCTCTGAAAGTTGGAGGATTAAGTGAAAATGGATAAGGGGAGTAGAGTTGGACGAGGGTTTTTAAGCTCCGAAAGTCAAGGAGTGGAAGAGTTTGGGGGAATTTCCAAGAGTTATGATTTTTGAAATTCCCCCCATTATTGTGAACATTAATAGAAAAGGACAGCTCGACTCCCGAGGAAGGTGTACGGCTGCCAAACCGTCCGGCTCGACCCCAAGATGACACGTGTCACATAGGTGACGGTTCGATCCTGCATCTCGCCAAATCGGGCAAGGATTTGCGAGAATCACCTGACGTCAAGGAAAGTTCTCGCCTGGACCATAAATGGTCCAGGCTTGAACTTGGGGGCTTCTGATGCGATCGTATAAAATGGATTGGGCCCAAAGTACCAGGGATCGGGCCCATTAGCTCGTAATGGGCCGATCCACTATACTTGGGCCATATAAGAGGATTTTGGCAGCGTGCGCCATTAATGGAGTGGGCAACATGAACTAAAATGAGGCAAATGTAAGAAGGCGCGTGAGGGTACGATTTTGCGAGCAATAGGGCCATGCGAGAAACATGACTGAGCCGTGGCAGACCTTATGAATGTGGGTATAAGGGGAGTATGTTTCCTGCGGAATATCTGGTTTAGGGTGACATTTAGGATGTCGCCCCCTTTTCTCGGATTGTCGCCAATCCGACATGGGTTCCTGAGCGTTACCGGGACACCATTTCGATTGTCGCTTGCATCTCTAACCCTAAAATACCGATGATGGATGATTGATGTGACAAGGTGAATAGTGAAATCTCACTAACTTGAGGTTGGTTGGGAGTCCTTTCTTGGATGATTGACAAGTGTCCCCCCATGTGCAAGGCACATGGGGGGCTTGGGAATATATAAGAGGTGAATAGTGTCATTTGCATGGTATGTCTATCCCTCTCTACTCTCTCTCTAAGTTTCCATTGATAACCTTACCACCTTGGTCATCTAACCTCATTCTCACGCCGGAGGGGGTTCGCCGGAGTTACCCCCGGCCTAGTTGACGTGTGTTCTTGTGTGTAGGCGACCAGTCAAAGAGGAAGCAGCCGAAGTGTTCTCAACATTTCAGTTCCTGTGCAACCAAGATTTCTTATGGCAGCATCAACTTCACGCAATGCAAATCTCATCTTTATCGTCCTTTCACTTCTCACTTTCTCCAAATTGGGTATCAAGGAAATGTTAAAGATTCTCCCTTCCAAAAACATGGTATTTTGCACTTTCTATGCTACTCTTGTATGGTTTGGCGTACGATGCTGAATAGAGATTTTCGTCTACTCATCCAAGTTGTGCAAATGCAGCTAGTCGTGGTATGGGATTACTTGGTTCATTGCTAATGGCATCTCTAGCCTCTATTCTTTTTCCGGGTTGGGGGGGGGGGGCGTTTTGTACGTTGTTTACATCTTGACGCATATGAATTGATTGAATGGTTGCTGAATAAATTTGTTGATGAATCCGAAGAACTGGATGCTGATCCTTCGGTATAACTTCAGGTTAAGAATTTTCATAGAAGAGGTTTTGTACTATCTTTGTATACAACAGAAATTGTTCCTGGAATTTTATTAGTTTGATAGTAATCACTCCGTCCTTCTTTAAAGTTTTTATTTTGACTTTTACACACTTATTAAAAAATTATGGAAAAAATAGATCACAATGGTAGTGAGTTGAACACACAATTGTACAAAACACAGTTAATAAATCAAGTGCATAAAATGTAAATAGGTACGGGCAGACCCACATTATAGCGATTAGGTGGGATTAGTGGAATAGAGACATTATTCAAACAAATCACCTTTATTTTACTCCTTCCGTCCCACCGATCTTAAAAAAAAAATTCATAAAAAATTTTGGGCGTTCCACCAATTTTAAGAATTTCCAAAATGGAAAGTTTTTATCACTATTCTCTCCACTCATTCTCTCTCCTACATTATTTTAATACTCACAACACCATTATAATTTACTATTCCCTCCACTCATTATCTCTCTTATTTTACTATTACACTCACAATATTTACAATTTCCTTAATTCCCGTGCCATTTGAAAATTTTCTAAGATCAGCGGGACGGAGGGAGTATTTTATAATAATCAATGTATAAAGCAAGGAACAAGATATATAAAGACTAGTACATGTTCGTGTCCAAGGTCACGGTTTTTTTTTTTCTTTTTTAATTGTTTTTTTAATTTAAAAAAAAATATTTGTTTTAAGGACAAAATGGAAAAGAGACAAAATAGTGAGGGCAAAATGGGAATTTCGTCAGGCGAAACTGTTCATAGAACTGTTCCTTTGAATGAGGTGGACACCCTTAATTTATACTATAGATATTAAATTTTCTTTTTTAGGGTGAGTTTGGGAGTGCTTTTTTGTAGCTTATAATCACTTTTGAAGCTCAAAATCACTTTTAATAACGTTTGGATAACATTACTGATTATGATTTTAAGCTGTTAAAACGCAAAAAACTGTGTTTTCGTAGAAGCAGCTATGACCCAGCTTTTGCTAAAAGTGATTCTTAGAAGCTGTTATTTGTGTTGTTTATACAATATTAACCTCTATCTCTTTTATACATTTATTATATTGAAATACATATCATAAAGGTCATTTTTGTTATTTATCTTTAATAATCAGTTTTGAACATATACTATCCAAACATACTTATAAATTTTAGTATTTATTACAAATAATCAATTTTTCTAAAATCACTTTTGAAAAATCACTTTCACGAAATCAGAAGCAATGTCAAACTCACCATTACTGCTTCTTGGGTCCTAGAGTAAGAGTCGCACATCTCCTAATTTAAGATATCATAAAACGCTTAAGTTAAATACCAAATATTTTAACCCAAAATTTACGTGTAATTTTGCTGGAACAAGGAATACGACATCTAATTCAA
The DNA here is from genome assembly GCA_022495995.1 of Adenophora triphylla var. japonica. Classification (NCBI taxonomy): domain Eukaryota; kingdom Viridiplantae; phylum Streptophyta; class Magnoliopsida; order Asterales; family Campanulaceae; genus Adenophora; species Adenophora triphylla. The sequence goes on from JAFEMH010007777.1 coordinate 19,384, forward strand.
ATAAGGAGAAAATTACGCCCTAATTCCTCAAAAATATTTAATCTACGTTCTAAAACAGCTTATTTCTTAATTTACATCCTAATCTTACAAAATATTTTCTTTTACCATATAATCTCTCGCCTGTTTTAAAAATTAAAAAATACCAAATAATAATAATCCCTCCTCACACACTCACAATCAGGGATGGCCAAATCCGGTCCGGTTCCGGTTTCGGTTCCGGGCCTTGAACCGCCGGTTCCGGTTCGGCGAGGAGGTGAACCTTAACCGGCCCGCTTTTCTCACGGTTCCGGTTATCCGGTTCCGGTTTTCTCCCCGGTTCTTGGCGGTTCCGGGCTTTTCCGGGCCGGTTTCGGGCCGGTTCTATTGAAAAACAACAATTTTTCGTTCGGTTTCGGGCTTTTTCCGGTCCGGTTCACCATTTTGGTGAACCTTAACCGGCCCGCCTCCAAACCGGTTCCGGTTACCCCGGTTCCGATTTTCTCCCCGGTTCATGGCGGTTCCGGGCTTTTCCGAGCCGGTTCCGGTCCGGTTTTCCGATTCCGGTCCGATTCCGGTCCGATTTGGCCATCCCTACTCACAATCAGTCAAACACAACACACTCTCTCTCACTTTCTCCCTCTAAATTTCTCTCTCTACTCAATCTCTCTAGTCACCCTCCACTTCCGGCGAACTCCATCTCCCGTCACCCCAACTTCTGGCGACGGTCTTCCCCAACTCCGGCGACCTATTACTCCGACAATAGACCCCCTCCTCAACTCCGGCGACTCCCTCCCGCCCAAATATCTCATATGCGACCACTGTCTAGAGTTCTGAGTTGTTTCCACATATCTGGAACACTCCGGTGACATTCAACAAACTCCGGCGATCGTCTCCCTTCTTCCTCTCTCTCTCTACTTTCTCTCTCTAAAGTACTCCGGCGATCTCTATCCTCCGCAACTCCGACGACCTCCATCCTCCCAAACTCCGGCGACCTCTCTCCTCTCAAACTCCGACGATCGTCTCCCTTCTTCCTCTCTCTCTCTACTTTCTCTCTCTAAAGTACTTACTCTTTTTCCCCAGATCTGTGAGCATTTCCCCTTATCCAATGAAAATAAGTGAAATCAGATTACACCCACATTCCATCTTATGCATTAAAGGCAAGTCCGCCATTCTCAACTTTCCCGAACTCAGCGATTCCTTGCCACGTCCGTCCTCTGTTTCGCCGCACGACGTGCAAGCTGCGGCGGCTAAAGCAGCTGCGATGGAGGAGCTGTGTAATTCTACATCTACTGTAGCTCCGCCGCCTGACTCTGCTGAAAGTGTTTCTACTCCGGCGGATGAGTTGGATGAAATTACAGAGTTGCCGAGTTTGGAAGGAAGTTCTGACTCGCGTGAGTCACTAGATGTGTTGGTACTGGTTGACTCGGTGGACAGCTGGATATACCCAACGTGGGAATTGGCTGAGACTGGATTTGCAGGGTATTTTTATGATCATGTGGCGGCGGCGGAGACTGTCATTCCCGGCTGTTTTCAGTCACTTTGTTGGGACCGTTAATGTAAGAGTTATTTTGCCTAGCTTGCTGTAAAATTTATTTACTTAATTGAAAAACAATTGAAAAACAAGTTACTTCCTGAGTTATTCCAGAGTTATGAGTTGGATTTGATTGTCAAAGTACTTGTGAAAATAATCCATCCCTTCGTCCAATCTAATACTCCCTCCGTCCTACTTCAAATTAAATGGTTCAATTTTCTTTTTAGAACGTCCCAATTCAATTGGTCCCTTTCATAAATGGAAAATTTTTCATATATTTATACCCTTATCATCTCCACATATTTACAAAAAAATCACACTATTCCTCCCACTCATTCTCTCTTCTATTAAATATTTTTAACTTTTACATTCTCTCTCTTATTTCCTACCACACATTTAACTTTTACATTCTCTCACTTCTAATTTCTACCCACTTTATTCATTTTTCTTAAAAATCGTAAAATAAACCAAGGAACCATTTGAAGTGGGATTGAGGGAGTATAATGTTATTAGTTTTTACTTTATACATATGAATATTAAAAAAACGTAAATAATTATAAGCTAGTAGTAAGGGTCTCAAAATGAATAATCAAAATAATTTTAAAGTTTGTTTATTGTTCCTGGTTGGTTAAGAATAATTTTATTTATTTTTATTCGGGAAAGTGCCTTTTTAAATGGGACGCCCAAAATGGAAATTTGTGGCTTTTCGGACGGGACGGAGGGAGTATATATATAACAAAGGTGTGTTCTCAGTTGTTTTGATCTCCGGAGTTAGTGATCACCGGAGTTGATCGTGTTTTTTTAGGAGACAACTGAGAACTTACTGATAAGTTAAGTTCTCAGTTGTTTGGTCGTCGAAGTTAGTGGTCGTCGGAGTTAATTGTGTTCTTAGTAGTTTAGTTGACAACTGAGAACTTACTGATAAGTTAAGTTCTCAGTTGTTTGGTCGCAGGAGTTGGTGGTCGTCGGAGTAGGTGGTCGCCGGAGTTGATCGTGTTCTAAGTAGTTTAGTTGACAACTGAGAACTTACTGATAGGTTCTCAGTTCTTTGGTAGCCGGAGTTGATCGTGTTATTAGTAGTTTAGTTCACAACTGAGAACTTACTGATAAGTTCTCAATTGTTTGGTCGCCTGATAGGTCACCGGAGTTGATCGTGTTCTTAGTAGTTTAGTTGACAACTGAGAACTTACTGATAAGTTAAGTTCTCAGTTGTTTGATCGCCAGAGTTGGTGGTCGCCGGAGTTGGTAGTCGCCGGAGTTAATTGTGTTCTTAGTAGTTTAGTTGACAACTGAGAACTTACTGATAAGTTAAGTTCTCAGTTGTTTTGTCGCCGGAGAGGTCGCCGGAGTTGGTAGTCGCCAGAGTTATTTGTGTTCTTAATAGTTTAGTTGACAACTGAGAACTTACTGATAAGTTAAGTTCTCAGTTGTTTGGTCGCCGGAGTTGGTGGTAGCCGGAGTTGGCGATCCCAGGAGTTAATTGTGTTCTTAGTAGTTTAGTTGACAAGCGAGAACTTGCGATAAGTTAAGTTCTCAGTTGTTTTGTCGCCGGAGAGGTCGCCGGAGTTGGTGGTCGTTGGAGTTGGTAGTCGCCGGAGTTAATTGTGTTCTTAGTAGTTTAGTTGACAACTGAGAACTTACTGATAAGTTAAGTTCTCAGTTGTTTGGTCGCCGGAGAGGTCACCCGTAAAAAAAAAAAAAAAAAAAAAAAGTTGACGGAAAAAAGTCACCGGGAAAAGTCGCCGGAGTTGGCAGTCGCCAGAGTTAATTGTGTTCTTAGTAGTTTAGTTGACAACTGTGAACTTACTGATAAGTTAAGTTCTCAGTTGTTTGGTCGCCGGAGTTGGTAGTCGCCAGAGTTAATTTTGTTCTTAGTAGTTTAGTTGACAACTGAGAACTTACTGATAAGTTAAGTTCTCAGTTGTTTTGTCGCCGGCGTAAAAAAAAAAAAAGTTGCCGGAAAAAAAGTCACCGGAAAAAGTCGCCGGAAAAAGTCACCGGAGTTGGTCGCCGGAAGTGTTGACCGGAGAAGATGGGGAGGGGGTGACCTAAGGTGAGGGTGGTTGGAGAGAAATTAAATTGTTAAAGAGAGTGGACTTAGTGAAATGATAGGAGGGTGAACTTAATAAAATGCTGAGAGGGTGTAGTTAATAAGCTAGGGAATAAATGGTTAAGGAAATTAAAAATTGTCCTAGGAAGTAGTATTGTTTCTTTAGAGATATTATTTGATAAATGCCCCTTCAAATAGCCCTCCACCAAAGAGAAGTTGCTATGAATTTAATAACAAGAAACTTCTTTCCTAATCCTCAAAGTTATATTGTTACTATTTGTTAGACATAAAGAAGGAGATTCACCAAATATTTAGTTAACTAAGTTGGTATGAGCCAACTTATTAAATTTACCTTAGTTAGTATTATTTTCAGTTAGAATTATACTCCCTCCGTCCCAGCAAGAGTGTCACCCTTTTAGGGGTGGCACGCAAATTATGGAAAAAAGTGGGAAGAAAAAATATTGTGAGTGTAATTTGAAAATAGGAGAGAGAATTAGTGGAGGAAATAGTAAATTTAAAAAGTGTTGTGAGTGTAATTTAAAAAGAGGAGAGAGAATTAGTGGAGGAAATAGTTAGTGGGATAATAGAATATTAATAAAATATTTCCTTTTTAGGAAAGGTGACGCTTCAAAAGGGACGCCATTTTGGGTAAAAAGTGACACTTTTGCTGGGACGGAGGGAGTATTTACTATTATAATAAGGAGAGATTTGTTAGAATTCAATTGGAATTAGAACTAATATGTTTTGATTATAATTATGAGTCTTTAGCTTATGTAAACTTTGAGACAATAATAATATATAATATATTTTGGGCTCTCTTTATTTTATCATGGTATCAGAGCATAGATTCATAATGAGACTTATTCGCCAAACCCACCATCATTCGCTTCCACCACTCTACCAATCGTTCCCCCCCTCCCTCTCCGTTCTCTTTTTTCTTAAACTTTCGATACTTCTTCTCCCATGGTCGAAACACTAAACCCTTTCTATTCCCATGATCAAACCACTAAACCGCTAGGCCTTTATTCTTCTTCTTCTTTTTGATCCTAACTTTCTAAAGGTACTTCTCTTTCTTCTTCTTAACTCTATTCTTTTTCCAATTCTAATATTTATCTCAAATTAACTCTTTTTCTCAAAATTGTCTACCTCTTCTATCCTTCTAAATTTTTAAATTTAATCTTCTTCCCTTAATACTTCGCCTCTCTAATTTTTTCACTTATCTCAATGTCACGTCAAGGTTTCCAACCTAACACATTCCCTTCCCAACCTTCCACCCGACAACCCTATATAGGCCGTTGTCAATGGTGCTGCCAAGATAGTCACTTCCTCTCCCATTGTCCATCCTTCCGCAATCAATTCCCTTTATCAATGTCCCCTCCCCAAACAACAACCCACAATTCCTCCCCTCCTCCAACCCTTGTCCGAATCCCACTCCCTTCCTTTACACCGCCACCTCCACCCACTCCACATACCCTCAACCGAATTGGCTTCTTGATAGTGGAGCCACACATCATGTCACCAATGACCTAGCCAATCTCTCGCTCCACTGTCCCTATGATGGCACTGAAGAATTGTTCATTGGTGATGGATCCGGTTTTCAAATCTCCAATCGGTTCCACTTCTATCCTTACTCCTCATTCTACTTTTAAATTTAATCATGTTTTGCATGTTCCTTCCTTGTCTCGAAACATTATTTCTATCTCCAAATTTTGTCAAGATAATAATGACTCCATCACCTTCTTATCAAACTCCTTTGTTGTGAAGGACAACCAAATTGGGGCAATCCTCCTCCAAGGTCAACCTAATTCTGACGTCTATGAATGGCATCCTTCTCGTTCTGCTGTTCACTCTGCTTCGGGCCACTTCCACATCACGGCATCCTTCGTATTCTATTTTACGTCATATTAGCAATATTTTTCAATTAAACATTTCCACTTCTAGTGATTTTCATTGCAATTCTTGCGATTGTAATAAGATTCATAAGTTACCATTTTATAAAAATACTATTCAATCTTTCGGTACTCTTGATATTCTCTATAGTGATGTGTGGAATTCTCCCTTCTCTCTCACGATGGCTACAAATATTACATTATTTTTGTTGATCATCACTCAGCGTACATTTGGTTTTATCCTCTCAACACAAAAATGATGCTCTTTCTGTCTTCTCTAATTTTAAATCCTTAGTTGAAAAGTTTTTTGGCAGTTCCATCAAAACAATCTATAGTGATAATAGTGGGTAATATCTTGGCCTTCGCCCTCTTTTTGCATCCCATGGCATCCAACATCTCACCTCCCCACACACCCGAACACAATGGTTACTCTGAACGTCACCATCGTCACGTTGTTGAAACTGGCCTCTCCCTTCTCACCCATTCCTTCATGCCTCGCAAATATTGGTCCATTGCCTTCTCCACTACTTGCTATCTAATAAACAGAATGCCCACTCCAACCCTCAACCTTCATTCTCCCTACTCTGTCCTTCACAAACATCATCCTAACTATCTCAAATTACGAAGCTTTGGGTGTCTTTGTTACCCTTGGCTCCGTCCCTACACTTCTAACAAACTTGACCCTTGCTCCATTCCCTGCGTCTTTGTTGGATATTCCTCCTCGCAAAGTGCCTATCATTGCCTTAATCCCCTTACCCATAAAATATACACTTCCCGTCATGTCAAATTTGTAGAACACCAATTCCCCTTTGCCTCCACAAATCCCTCCCCCCTTCATTCCCCACACCTGATGACTGGTGCACCATTCCCTTATCTCTAGTCCCTCCTGCCACCTCGCCCTCCCTACCTCAACTGGAGCTCACAACCCCACCTCAACCCTCGGCACCCTCCCTATTTCTCCCCACCTTTGCCTACATCTCCCCCCACTCCTTACCACACTGCACCAAACTACTACTACGGAACCCACCCCCACTTTATCCCTTCCAGCCGAATCGGCTGCTACCTCACCCACACCCTTGCCTATTAACTTACCTTCACCCCCTGTCAATCCGCCTCTCCCCTCCGGACATGTGACCCGCTCCAAAAACAATATCCGAAAGCCCATTAACAAACTAAACCTACATACTTCCTCATAAAACCCCACATCCGAACCTACCACTGTAGATCAAGCACTTAAAAGCCCTCTTAGGCGTGCTGCCATGCAAACCGATTTTGATGGCTCTATAGATCGTCAAGCTCGTCTTTTCGCCAAATGCTTTCACCAACGCCATGTATCCTCCCTCTTGCTACTGTTCGAAACTAGCCACTTCGTCAAGTTGACATCAACAATGCCTTTCTCCAAGACTCTCTCACGGGGGACGTCTTCATGGTCCAACCCCCCCGTTTTATTGATCCTTCTTATGTTTGTAAGTTGCGCAAAGTCCTTTATGGTATTAAACAAGCTCCTAGGGCTTGGTACACTGAGCTTCGCTCATATCTAAACTACACTATTTACGGGGGCTAAAATCCGCCGTATATAGTAACCGGGGCCGCCGTAAATACTATATACGGCGGCTAGTCGGTGGTTTATTTGGCGCTGTATATGGTAGCGCCGTATTTGTATTTACGGTGAATACTACCGCCGTATATAGTATTTACTTCAGATATAGAGGCCGTCGTATATGATGAAGTACAAATACGGCGGACTTATTGCCGCTGTATATGATGAAGTTTAAATACGGCGGATGTATTGTCGCCGTCTATAAGGAAATACAATTACGACGGATTTTGTGGCCCCCGTATTACACGTCCCCCTTTGACTCTCTCAGACTCCCTCGTCCCCCTTTGGGGAATAGTTGGTTGTGCAGGGGACGAGTCGTCCCGCCGTGCACTTGAAGTTATTTACGGCGGATATTGGGCCGCTTTAAATAACTAGGCTTTGCGTGTCTTAATCTCTGCACGACGAGCACTCCCTGAATCAGCCAAATGCCAGAAACTTTTGTAAATATAAATAATCATGAAATAATACCCGCAAATACAAGACACAAATTTGCAACAATTAAACCTCACTAATAACAATTAAGGTAATGAAGAACTAAAGATGTTCAATCTTACAAAAGCATTATTTACAAGAATAGATGTTTAGAAGCTTCAAAATTTACAAGAATTTTATGACCAAAGTATAAATGACTACAAATCTGACAAACCAACGAGCCTCGTGGACATAAACTTTTGTTTCTACACCCGTCATGACTAGTACCGAGCACCATGCAAGAGTCTTTACAATTTACAATCAGAGAAACAATCTGCAAGAAAAAGATTTAAGATAACGTTATATTTAATCCAAATCACACACAGGGGTAAAATGAAAACATGGAACAATAGAGATATTGTAATACTGAAAATGATAGTGCAAAAAGATGCAACTCGTAATAACCAACGCCAAAGTCCACAAAGGTATGTACATGGTGCATCAAAAACAAACCATCAGAAAAAGAATCTCTTATATCAGCTACAAACAAATATACTACAACCGTTTAATCATATAACTAAATGCAGCCACTTGCACACACACACCCCCCCCCCAATCATATATATGTGTGGGTGCAGCAACTATTTATCCGTAGAGTCAAAAGAACATATGCACTCTCAAAACACCAAATAAAGCACACATTGGCAAATAAGCCTTAACATCAATCTGGTATATACACAGCATAAATCAGATAAATTACGAAGTGCTAGTTTAACATCAATCCGGTACTTGAGCAATTTGAATCTTCTAATTTGCAGAAGTTTTACTTTGAGAATAAGCTGGAGAATGCGACAAAGGATACTACTAATTTGAAGGAAAACATGCACAATGATAAGTAAATGAAATCAACTCCCCAATAACTTACCCTTGACCTTTGCCCAACGAGAGAGTTGTTATTAATAGCATTTACAATGATATATCAATTACAAGTTTTAGATTTTCATTAGCATAGTTAAAATTAGTTTAATGTGTTGCTCAAAGTTGATTCGAGTTAACAATCAAAAAAGTGGGACTAACATTCCGGGACGGAGGGAATATATAGTTTGCCAATACCACAGCTAGTCAAACTAAACCTTGCTCAGATGCTAGAAATATCTACATATATTATATTGACAAATTAAAACATAAACTATTTCGCACTCTCCAGATCTCTTATTAATTGATGGTGTAAAAACAGGGCCAACAGCGCTTGATGGTCTCCCAACCTTCCTGCATTTTAACAGCACAGAAACCACCCCACAGCAAACCACCAAGAGTACCACGACAGACAAAGTAATGACCAAAATGGTTCTAGGGTTCATCTTCTGGCCTTTGTCGACAAAATTTGCAGTGACCCCAACTCCCGACTTCCAACACTGCCAGCTGGACCATTACCATCATGACCCCCATATGGCGGTGAAGTAGGAAGTCCTGAAAGCAACATGTTCCCCATCAAATAAAGCAGTGTTACATAAAAAGCTAGATGGACAACAATGGATGGGGTGAGACTCTACCTGGATAAGTAATATAGACAACTTCATAATTACCAAAAAGAGTCCTATTCAGAGGTAGCTTCTTTTGCCAGAATCTTGTAAGAAGTTACAGCGGAAGAGAGAAAAGGCAATTGGAGAATTATTCCTTCATGATTTATTTCCATACTGAGGATACATATATATATACACAGATCCTAAGCTGAGATACACTAATACAAAGAATAGCTATAGTCACCAAGATAAATTATCTATACAGAGAACTAAACAGGCAAGTGTAATGAACAAATGCTGATACAATTCTCGGCTAATACCCCCCCTCAAGCGAGACGGCCATAAGGGAGGCGGAGCTTGACAGAAAGTTCTTGAAAACGTGGTTTGGACAGCCCTTTGGTGAAGACATCGGCTAATTGATCGTTAGATGAGACATATCGTAATTGTAGAAACCCACGAGTTACGAGTTCACGAACAAAATGATAATCAATTTCTATATGACGAGTACGAGCATGGAAAACTGGATTACGTGCCATATGTAAAGCTGAGATATTATCGCAAAATAAGTGCGGGTTACGGAATGGGATATGGAGTTCCCGAAATAGATAAGAAAACCATCTCAGCTCGGCAGTAGTCTGGGCAATAGCTCGATACTCGGCTTCACTACTCGACCGAGAAACTGTAGTCTGTTTCTTTGCAGTCCAAGACACAAGGTTAGGACCAATAAAGATGCATGCTCCAGTTGTGGAACGTCGGTCGTCCGGATCGCCCGCCCAATCAAAGATCGTAGTATGCACAAATAGATAGGTTCGAGGAGCGATAAAAGGTGAGACCCAAAGAGAGTGTACCTTTAATGAACCTGAGAATTCTCTTAGCTGCGACAAGATGGGTCGAGCGAGGCTGATGCATAAACTGACATACCTGATTAACTGAGAATGCTATATCAGGACGAGTGAGAGTGAGATACTGCAACCCTCCAACAAGACTACGATATGTAGTTGGATCAGGCAAAGGGTCACCATCATGAGATGACAACCGAGAGTGCGGAATAGAAGGAGTAGAAGCTGGTTTACAGTCAGACATGTTAAACCGGTCCAACAGATCAAGAGCATATCTCTGCTGATGTAACTGTAGCTTTGCTTTATCCCGAGATGCTTCAATACCCAAGAAAAAACTCAAATCACCAAGACGTCGACTATCAAAAGTGGCACAAATATCATCAATGATGGAGGTGATAACAGAAGGAGAAGATCCTGTAATGATGATATCGTCCACATATACGAGAATAATGGTAGTAGAATCATTGGTGTGCCGAATAAACAAGGAAGAATCCGAACGACTGTTGACAAACTTGTGACGGAGTAAGAAATCATGGAGGCGTTGAAACCATGCCCGAGGAGACTGTTTCAACCCATATAAAGCTTTATGAAGCTTGCAAACAAAGTATGGAGAAGAGGGATTAATGAAACCGGGAGGCTGTTTCATATACACTTCTTCATTGAGAAAACCGTTGAGAAATGCATTCCGAACATCGAGTTGCTTAATGTCCCAACTCGAGAATGAGCAATGTATAATACAGCTCGGATAGTTGACGGTTTAACAACCGGGCCGAATGTCTCATCATAGTCGAGTCCGGCTTGTTTGAGTAAAGCCCCGAGCAACGAGTCGGGCTTTATTTCGTTCAATTGACCCATCTGCCTTTCGTTTGACCTTAAAGATCCAACGACATCCCACAACATTCATATGAGGCTGACACGGAACGAGAGACCAAGTCCGATTTTTATGTAATGCTGTGAGTTCGTACTTCATTGCACCGCCAATGAGGGAATCTCGGGAAGCTTGTTTGAATGTCCGGCTCATAGATAACGGATCATTCTCAATAGCAACCAACGCAGAAGGCAAAGAATGTGGTGATGTTGCAGCAAGTAATTCGCATACGCCTAGGTAGCGAAGAGGTGGAGGTGAAGAGTTCGCAATGCTTTTAAGGGGAAACAGTGGAATATCCACACTAGCATTTCCAGAGGCCGAAATTGTGGTGCCCGGAGTACCGTCAGAGCATTGCCGAGATTTGGAGAACCAGCTGGGGGTCTCATTTACCGGCGGTGAATGGGTTGGGGCACCGGTGAAGGCAGCGAAAGATGAAAAGGGATCGGCCGCTGTGGAAACACTCGCCCGGGCCGAGTAGCGGAATGGTGCTGATGGGAGTCTGGACCAGATCGTGAACTGGGACTGGGCAGAGAGGACCTCCCACTCGGCTGAACTGGTATGGGCAGTGGGCCAGCTGCTCCTGCTCCTGAAAGGCTAGATCTCGAGTCTAAACCAGCAGCCACATGTTGATCCAAGTGCACATACGGACCAAACTGCTCAACGTTATCCCCTGTTAATGCTTTATTTATACCTCTATCTTGCCAAGGAAAAGAAGACTCATCAAATAACACATGTCATGATAGATATACTTTGTTATTTGATAAGTCTAAGCACCGATATCCTTTACGAATATTATTATATCCAAGAAACATGCAATGTATTGATTTAGGCATAAGTTTATGTGCATCAGTAGCGACAACATGAGGAAAACAAGAGCAACCAAAGACTTTCGTAAAGCGATAATCGTGTTTGTTTCCACAATTTTTGATATGGGGAGAAGAATTTATGTTGACGCATGTGGAGTCTCGTTTATAAGGTAAACAAAGCAGATTGAACGCTTCAAGCCAAAATTTGTAAGGAACTTTAGCTTTAGCCATAAGACACAACCCCATTTCTACAATATGTCGGTGTTTACGCTCGACTACCCCATTTTGTTGAGGTGTATATGGACACGTCATTTGGTGTTTAATACCTTCCTTTTGGAGAAAAGTAGTAAAAACACGACTAGTAAACTCAACCCCCCCCCATCAGTTTGTACAATTTTGACAGTATGTATGGCGTAAATGCGTCTTGACAATTGATTTTCAATCGTGTTTTAAAAGAGGCAAATATTTGCGTAACATCGATTTATGTGTCATAGGAAAAAGCCATACAAAACGAGAATAGTCATCAACGATAGAAAAATAAAAACGAAATCCATTCATAGAATAAACGGGGGCAGGACCCCAAACATCTAAATGTAGCATATCTAATGGATTCAACGCATTAAATGTTCGGGTAGGAAAAGACAACTTGCTAGACTTGCCCAATGGGCACCAATGACAACATTGTTGTTCATTAAGTTTATGGCTCAAAGGGAGACTAAATTGACGACACAAAACTTTAAAGATAGGAGTTGACGGATGACCCAAGCGGGAATGCCAAATTTCCTGACTCGTACGTTCACCAAGAAGGGCGACAGGATTATTTTGCGACTTAGAATTGAAAGAAAGTTTGTATAAGCCACCAGAGTTACTACCAGTAATGATGATCTCCTTCGTCCGATTGTCCTTAACACGGAAACCACACGAGTCAAGTTCAAAAAAACAGTTATTATCCTTAGAAAATTGACGGATGGATAATAAAGGTTTATGAATGTGTGGAACATAAAGAACATTGTGGAGATTAAAAGAACGATTATTGACAGAGACAGAAGAACTACCAATGCGTGAAATATTTAACTTAGAACCATCACCAATAGTAATTGCATCTTTACCTGAGTATGAAAAAGATTCGGAGAGGGAAGTCGGATCCGGGGTCATATGATTCGTTGCGCCTGAATCCAGAATATACGGGTCCGAATAAGCCATGTAAGCAAAGTTTTGCAAACCCTCGACAAACCTCGAACAAAGATGCCCCGACCCGAAAACACCATTGGCAAGTGATAGGTGGAGTAGGAAGAAGACCAGCCCCATTGTTGCCATTGTGACCTCCACGTATGGTAGGAGTAGAAACCCCACGACCCCAATTGTTTCCATTCCAACGCCGAAGAAGAACTTGGGTTCCAGCTTACCAATATTATTGCTCCAATTTACGTAATTTTCCTTCGTAAGGTACGTTTGCCCCATGATTACAAAAGAGGGTTATAGAAGATTGGTAGAGAGTTTGCTCGCACTGGAGAAGGTTGGACCTGTGACGCCGGAATCTGAAGGATTCGACAGGTTTGGCTGGGAAGAAATAGATAAGAAAGGATGGAGGTATGCCCAAAAGATCAAGTTAGGCTGATACCATGTAAGAAGTTACAATGAAGAGAGAAAAGGCAATTGGAGAATTATTCCTTCATGATTTATTTCCATACTGAGGATACACATATATATACACAGATCCTAAGCTGAGATACACTAATACAAAGAATAGCTATAGTCACCAAGATAAACTATCTATACAGAGAACTAAAATACCAACAGGCAAGTGTAATGAACAAATGCTGATACAATTCTCGGCTAATAAATCTCTCATAAGTGAGCATAGCAGTTGTATTATCAAACTTCTCTCCCAACGGAACCAAATTGATATCAACTGCTGTTTTATCGTGATTTTGAATATCAGCACTAGCACCCATTATAATTACTTGACTTTGTTTTAAATATGTGCCTGCTGCTACCTCAATCTCAAGTTCATTGATTACCGGAAAGATAGCATAAAGAGATACATCTAAAAGAAGTTCATTGGAAAAACACAACCACAAGGTGAACCAACAGGAGCTGAAGTGAATGGATCCAAACCGGTTTGACCACAACCTGTCATGTTAGCAAGTATCTAATAAAGGCCAAAGGAATGCAAAGGTAACGAAGCGAGAAGATTGCATGTTCGGTTATGTTACCAAAGCTCTGAAATGAGATGGTTGTAATCTTGCAGCTACTTTGATGACCAAGTATAAATTAGCATCCATTTGTCTAGTTAATCTAGCAGCTACAGCTTGATGATTAAGTATAAATTAGCATCCATTTATCTAGTCCTTGACCCGATGAGAAAACAAATTACTACTACCCTCCATCATCTTGTTGGTCAACCACATCAAGGTAGGTAAGAACCGCTAAGAATATAAACTTTATACAGCCTAACATGTCATTCAAGAGGTTAGCACTTCACTTTTTCCATATTCTTGAGTGTAAGAATCGAGTTCCATTTATCACAAATGGACAGATAACAGGATTGTATCAAAATGAAAACTTGAAGATTACTTTTTTTAAAATTCACGTTACTCAACAACATTTAAATAATTTTACTTATAATATTTAGAGGAGATTAAAGCATCTTTTCTTGTCATTTTTTTTTTTATGTAAGCTTTGATTTTGCCCAAAATATTGTAACCTTATAATCAATATTAGGGGAGTTAGACGCCATACTAAAAGATAATATTTCTCCCAATACTCAGCCCTAATTAGGGCGGCTGGTGTTTCATTGCCGCCGCCTTGAAGTCCTTCGTTTTCCGGCCAATGGCCTCATCCTCATCAGGCCTTGCTCCACCTTTACGCCATGGACCAAGCCAGTCTGTTATTGCTCCTACTCCGCCGCCCCGTTTTGGTGTGGAAGACACGCCTTCCTCAAACCCTAACCCTATTCCGCCGTCTAACCCTAATTCCACGCATGCACAGCCGTCTTCTCCTACCGCTGCGAAATCTTTTGCGTCTGTTGTGAAGGGAAATGCTGCTAACGTTTCAAATGCTCCGCCGCTTTCTACCATTCCTAGTTCTACCCACAAAGGTGAACCTTGCTTGAAGTTTACAAAAGAATTTATTAATGTGTTAGCACAGCCTTTCAAATACACTTTGGTTGGAAAGTTCTCTCATGGACGGCCTTCAATGGAGGTTACACGGCAACATTTTCTGAAGTTTGGCTTGAAGGCTGATTTTAAATTGGGTCATATTGATCCTAAACACATTCTCATTCAGATTTTACATGAGGGGGATTTCAATAGGCTTTGGGCGAAAGAACAATGACACCTTGGGCGTTTTCCTATGCGGGTGTTCCGTTGGTCACCTTCTTGGAGGCCGGATAAGGAGTCCTCCTTATTTCCTGTTTGGGTTGGATTACCCGGACTTCCAATCCACATGTTCAACAAGGTATGTTTATTTTCTATTGCTAATATTTTTGGAGAGCCGCTAGCTATAGACCAAGCAACTTGCAACCTTTCAAGACCTAGTGTGGCTAAAATTCTTGTTCAAGTTGATCTCTTGAAGAAACATCCTTCCAGAGTTTTCATTGATTGCGGAGATGATTTTTCAAATTTTTGGCAGCCTTTAGATTTTGATAACCTCCCAAGCTGTTGTAAGCACTGTTATAAGTTAGGCCATGATCTGAATGAGTGTTTCTACCTTCATCCTAAGAAGCCAAACTTGAAGAATGGGGCTGAAGTTAATGGAGGTAGTGCGGAGGTGCTGAATGAGGGTCACACGGCTGCAAAAGAGACTCCGAAAGAGGTGAATGCTGGTGGTATAACGAAGGGTGCCAATGTGGGAAAGAAAATGATTTATGTTGAAAAAGCTAAAGTGAAAGATCCTTCTTCGTCAATTGGGAATGTTGAGCCTATCAAGTGGGCGTCTCAAGAAGATAAATCTAATGGCCAGAATAATGCGAAAATTGATGGTTGTGCTCATGAGACTAAGGTTGTTGTTCTCGATGGGGGGATTGTTCATTCTAACGAGCTGTCAGCCGAAAATGGTTGTGAAGATATAGATACCCATAATGAAACGGTTGACATTCAAGGTGAAGAATTGGTTGTCTTGGATGACACAGCTATTGTTGATATAAATACAGGAAATGAAATTCTGGTAGCTACTGCTGCGCTTGGAGCGCAGTTGGGGGCTTTGGCCATTCAAAATGGGTCTACGGCCTCACCATCCATCCCTATGACGGCTCCTGCTTTGGATAGCGAAGCTCTAAATCTCGTTCGGGAAAAGGTTAGACAAATTCAAGCTTCATCAGCTCCTAACTTACGTTCATCTACTGCTCGTATGCCAAATCCTAAATATTTTAATCCCGAATTTATAAACCCAAAAAACCTAAAAGAAGCTCTTATTCTTCGGGAAAAATGCGATTCTGAACCAGAAGACGGTATTTCTGCTACTTCTCCTTCGGCATATCATGATGCTCGCACTTATGGGGGTATTGTTGGAGGAGTTCATGTTGATCCGAGGGCTCGAATGGCTGACGGCGATAATTTTGAAGATTATTACGATGAAGAAGATGGATTTCAAAAGGTTAAAGGGAAACGAGGAATATCTGAATCGAAAGCTAAATCAAAAAACATCAAGCCTAAAAGGCATTGGAATCCTAAAAGGCGATTTGATTGACCTTTTTATTTTATTTTCTGTCTTTCTTTAATTATTGTACTTTTGAATTTTTTATAAAATTTAGGGGGCATTGCCCTTTTCGCCTAAAAATATGTATATATATATACTCCCTCCGCCCCGAAACTTACTTCACAAACACTGTTTGCACTGGTTTTAAGGAGTGAGTATTATATTGAAAGTGTTGTGAGTGTGAAAATAAAATAGGAGAGAGAATGAGTGGAGAGAATAGTAAAATAGGAGAGAGAATGAGTGGAGAGAATGACGCCTTGAAAATTCAGCTTCCATGGAGTTGATCTTCTTCTCAAATTCAGCACGGACTGCAGAAACACTTTGAGATGTTGATGCTTTAGCAAACATCATAGATTTGATACGACATTGCCCCATACAATGCACTCTCCCATGGCTATCATTTCCTATAATATCTGTGAATATTTTTTCTCTCTTGCTTGGAGAATTTTGATCCTCCTCTGGTAGTTCTTCAATTGCATCATTGTGCGTTAACTGTAACAAAAACAACATGTTCAATATAATTGTTTTAACTTCAATCAATATTATGAAAATGAAGTTAGAAATTGAAAAGGCTGAAACTTTAACTTATGATCATACGAGAGGTGGTTTGGTCTGCAGGCTGACCATCTTTGTCGGTGCGAGTAGCTATAAACATGCTTACTCGATCAGTAGGTTTTCCCTCGTCTTCTCTCTACCATTTTTAAAAGAATCATTTGACAAAAAAAAACTTAATATACATACGATACAAAAGAAGCATTAATTGACAACTGAGAACTAACTTGAACGATGACAAACCTCTTTTCGGATTTGACTATGCGACTTTTTTCCAGTCCTATTAAGACACAATTGCTTGGATCGATTAAATTGGTTTATTTGAGATACTTCCTGGATAAAAAGATAGTATTAATTAGTATTAATTTGAAACATATAAAACATTCAAGATAATAGATTGAGATTAATTTGAAATATACCTTGGACTTTTCTGAACTCCACGTACGAACAAGTTCAACCCATTGATCCGAAATAACACACTCATCAGGTTTGTTAGCCAATCGCTCCTCGTCTGTTTCATACATATTATATGCTTGTCTATCCCAATATTTCCAATCTCTCCAATGTTTATTGAGAGCTGCATAGCATATTTTCTCATACTCGGGAGGTGCATTGGTATTATCCTATATACAATTCAACAAAGAAAAAGAACAATTGTTAGAGAATCATAAGACTTTTGACTACTTACTAGAATACAAAACTAAAGCCAAGAAAAAATAATCAAGTAAACATGAGATTTATGTAAGGAATATGGATTACAACTTACTTGAACATCTTTCCATATGTTATCTAGAACTGTTTGTTCCATCTCATACCGTTCTTTAGTTAATGGGAAATTATCTCCATTTCTCACAAAATGCCCAAGTTGAGTAGATCGTTGAGCCTTCTCACCACCACATGGTTGTCCAAATTCATTAAATTCAACATTAAGCTTTTCTTTGCCCCATTTCTTTGTTTTTTTTTTTGCCAAGCCTCTTCCTTTCCTTGAACCATCACCTCTTTGTATTCTCCTTGGCGACATAACTAGCCAAAAAAATTTAAGAAACATAAAAATACACAATAGCAGGCAGTTCGGTAATTCACTTTTTTAAAAACTCAAAGTTAGAAATGGGAGTAATATTTTGGGACAAATATAGATGTAAAGTGGGAACAATATTTATAGGACAGAGGGAATACAATTTTAGCTATGAAGCAAGGAAAGCTAATCTCTTCAAATTTCCATGATTGTCCATCAAACCAAACTGAGCACTATAAATACAAAGTGAAAGAAGAACCAATTGACTCATTTCTTCAAACACCCCACCCCTGTTTCCTTGTCGACCTAATAATTGACTCATTTTGTAAAGTAATTTTTTATATTCCCCCAAAAAACCATGTATAGCGCTACTGCAAGTAGCATATAGTGAAATTGAGTAGCCAAATAGAACATAATCAGAGTAAAATTCTGGACTCAATTCCAAGACCTTGAATTAGGATTAAGAACTCCAGGCTCCAAATCGAGTAGTCAAACATAGTCTAACTGTAATTCTGGACTCAACTTGCAGAATCAAGTTCATAAAAAAAACAACATGATAGTTCAAGTTTCTTGCAAACAGAATTTATCAACTTAAATTACAAAAACATCATAAATTCTAGGGTTTTGATTGTACATGCAATTACTACAGATAGAGAAATTAAACAAATCAACAGATGTAACATTAATAGGGTTAGAGAAATTATCAACTTAAATTACAGAAACATCACAAACACTACAGCGACATAGTTTACCTGAAATGACGAGGGCGTAGGTGGGTTCTTCACCGTTCACTGGTCACCAGCGGCTCCGTTTTCACTGGTCTCCGACGGCTCCGTCTTCATTGTTGGTCGACGTTAAGATGATTGAGAATAAAAACCCTAGAGTTTGAGAAATTTTGAGAAATTTTGATTTTTCCTAGAACAGTAGGGAGGAAATTTTGGGTTTCGCGATATATAGTAATATATACGGCGGGTAGCGTATAAGCCGCCGAATATAATAAATATATACTATGGCCCCCGTATTTGCTGCCGTATATGAGGTAGTTAAATACGGCGGCTCCGTGTTGCCCGCCGTATATATTTATTATATACGGCGGCTACCTATTGCCCGCCGTATATATTTATTATATACGGCGACTCCGTGTTGCCCGACGCATATAACTAATATATACGGTGGCTCCGTGTTGCCCGCCGTATATAACTGCCATAAATAACGTACAATCTTGTAGTGTCTCTTCATCTTGGGTTCAAAAATTGTGTCTCAAACTCTTCTATTTTTACGCTTCATCACTCTCTTGGTATTATCTACCTTCTTGTCTACGTAGATAACATCATTATCACCGGTTCAAATCATGATCTTCTTGACTCATTCATTTCTCAGTTTTCTTCCCGATTCTCTCTTAAGGATCTTGGTTCCTTGTCTCACTTTCTTGGAGTTGAATTTCTTCCCCATCCCAATGGCATTCTTCTCAGTCAGCAGAAATACATTCATGACCTTCTTCTACGCACTCATATGACTGAGGCCATGTTGGGTTTTATGGGTCCATGCGCAGCGAAATTAAGCATCTAATAACACAAAACCCAAGAGCCCTAAGATCCGTTCTATACAATTAAATTGAATTTCTATGAGATAGAATTAACCAACCTTAATTGCTTTCCGTTCTTGAGCTATCGAACAATTAATCAATGTGATTTTGAATCACAAACTTCGATCTTCTAGACTTGAATCTTCATATTGTTTGAACAATTAGAACTCTAGGCCTTGATCGTCATACGAGCGAAGACCCTCTAGTAGTATCCACACTTTAGAATTAACCAGGAACGGTTCTTGAGAATTGCTAGATTCTTAAACCTATGCAAGAAATATTCAGAAACCTTTGTTGTGATTTTTCTTTTCAGAAATTCGGCTAGCCCTTTAGGGTTTCACAGACTTCATATTTATACTACATTAGAATTAGTATTTGTTTCCTAATCGTATTAGGAAACTAGTCTGAAAAACGGCCTTAGGCTTTATTCTGTCGCCCGACCTCTAACAGCCTATGGGCAAGTTATGTCGCGCGATGTATCTTGCCACATCAGGACTTCTCAATTTTCTTCCTTTGGTTTAACCAATTCATTCTAGTTGTGTGTGACCCAATATGATTATATTATGTTGGCAACGAGCCCGATCATATCGACCCTCATAAAACATACGCGGACTCTAGCAAGCCATTATGTCTACCCAAATAATATAACGTAAGAGTTCACGTTTCCAATGGTACACTTCCATTTCTCCCTTTGTCTCACGATGTTATATTGAACACAAGTCATGGTCCATGTCAACTTGTATTTGTTCAATGCTTTCTCGATCTTGAGTATAATGATAATCCAATCGCATTGGGGTATGGCCATACACTTTCATCATTATCGCTCATCGAGGGGCCCAAGCAAAACATCTCTCTTCCAAGGGACAAATTCTATCTTGACTTATCATCCTTCCCATCATGAATCCGATCATGCCAAAGATAGTCTTTATAAATATCGTGTTAAGATATCGTTTGACTAAAATCAAACATAACTTTCATCATATGTAAGGTCATGATAATCTCAGGTCTAGGGACTAAATGAAGTGACCATATGAGATTTAATTATGACATTTGACCATGACATAAATCTCATACGGATCAAGTCCAGTCCCTTGTTCTCTAACAAGTACCCATAAATTTAATGTGCATCTCTATGCATCTAATCATCATATGATTATCCATTAACATTTATACTAATTATTCAATTAATAATTAGGGACGGAGATTATTAGAATAAATATGCAAAATATATAATAATCAAATAATAAACTTTCTCTATAATCAAGGATAAAGATGATACATAACTGTTTTAAGTTAAACATAACTAAAGCCTAGGGCATTACACCAACAGTCTCCCACTTGCACTAGGCTCCATTTATGTATCGAATACTCATGGATCTAACATGACCATCATGCTTCTGCCTGTGCGAGGATCTTTGTAAGTGAATCCCTAATGTCATCATCGGTTGATACTTTGCATATCTTAACGTCTTCTCATTCTTTATGAATTCCTCGAAAAACGTCTAAGTGAGTGTTTGGGTCGCTGTTGTGATCTTGGTTCCATTGTTTGCACAAATGGCACCACAATTGTCACAACAAAAGTTTCACCTATTAGTGATACTTGGAATATTTCCAAAACACTAATGAACTTATGATCCAAACTGCCTCTTTAAGCCACATCATATGCTGCTAAAATTTGGCCTTAGTAGTAGAATCGACTACGATTTTCTACTTGGAATTCTTCCAATCAAAACCGCACCTCTTATAAGCATAAACTCAAATCCTAATTGCGATTTTAAATTAACTTTGTCAGTTTGGAAGCTAGCATCTATGTAACCCTTACAACAAGATTAACTTCCAATCTTTCAAATACCAAGAACGTATCCTTAGTTCTTCTCAAGTACTTAAGGATCATCTTGACTGCCATCTAATGGTTCTCAACATGATCAGATTGGTATCGATTCGTCATGATTAGAGCATACGAGACGTCGGGTCTAGTACAAATTATGGCATACATGACAGATCCAAATGACGGCGCATATAGAACTTCATTCATTTCCTTTTGCTCATCAATTGTCATAAGACAATGAGTATTGCCAAGAGAGACACCATGACCCATTGACAAGTTACTTTTCTTAGACTCTTCTAAGAACCTTGTCAATGTGAGTATTTTGACTCAAACCAATTTATCCTTTTAGATCTATCTCTATAGATCTTGATGCCAAGGATGTAAGCGGCTTCACCCATACCTTTCATTGAGAAACCTTTCCTTGACCAAGACTTGACAGTCTTAAGTATCGGAACATGTTTTTCCAATGAGCAAGATATCATTGTAATAAAACAATAGAAATAATACTATGCTCCCACTGAATTTCATGTATACACAAGGTTCATCTTCGTACTTGGTGAAGTCAGACTTTTGACCGATTCATCAAAATGAAGATTCCAATTCCTTGAAGCTTGCTTCAATCCATCTCATGGATTTTGCAACATGCATACTTTATTAGAATTTCTTGGATTGACAAAACTCTCGGGTTGTGTACTCTGCACATCCTTAAGAAAGTCGTTTGACATCCATTTGTCATACACATAGTCGTAATATGCGATCATGGAAATTTGAAATTCTAATAGACTTCGACATTGTAACTGGCGAAAAGGGTTCCAACATAGTCAATACTATGAATTAACCTAAATCCCTTTGCTACAATCCTTAGTCATGAAAGTATACACCTTCCCATTCATGTCGGTCTTGAAGACCTACTTGCACCCTTTAGTTTTTACACCTTCAGGTAGCCCAATCAAGTTCCAAACTTGATTAACAAACATGGATTGTAATTCGGACTTCATGGTTCCTAACCATTTATCCAAATTAGGAGCGGACATCGCCTCAAGATAGGAAGTAGGATCGTCATTCTCAATGACTTCCACTTCATTACTTTCCGATACGAGAAAATCTATATTTCACGAGTTCGGATCGTAACCTATCAAGTCTACGATGGAATTGTGCATCTTGAACCGGTTTCACAACTCTTTGTGAACTTGGTTCCGTCTCTACTCTTGGTTCCATATTATTTTCGTGTTCTTGAACTTCTTCAAGATTAATTTTACTCCCATTAGATTCTTTATTGAGAAACAATTTCTCAAGAAACGAATCAAGTAGAGCAACAAACATTTTGTTCTCTTTGAGGTTGTAAAATTAATGTCCGAAAATAACCTAGTCAAATTTGGTGCTAACTTATAAGAGACAAGTCTCTTTACATAATATTCTCAACCCCAAATCTTCATGAAAGACAAACTAAGTTTTTCTTCCATGCCACATCTCATGTGGGGCCTTAGGAACTGATTTAGTAGGGACTCGATTCAGTGTAACCGCATCATTTCTAATGCATATCCTCAAAAGGAAATAGGAAAGTCAGATTGACACATCATCGAACGAACCATGTCCTACAGGGTTCAATTCTTCCTATCGGATACACCATACAATGTGGTGTTCCGGGTGGAGTCAACTCTGAAATGATTTCATAGTTTTGAGATGATTATCAGACTCTTGGCTCAACTATCCATCACCTCGATCTAATCAAAGTACTTAATAGTTTTGCCAAGTAATTTTGTACTTCATCTTGAAATGTTCGAAACATCTCAAACGATTCACCTTTGAACTTCATCAGATAGACATAGTCATATCTAGATAAGTCATTGGTGAATGTGATGAAATACCAAAATCTTCCCCTAAAAATGCTGCTTTAATAGTCCACATACATCTCATGTATGATGACCAATAAGTAACTAGCCCTCCCACTACTCTTAGTGTAGGGTGGTTTGATCAATGATCCCAATAAACAAGATCCACATTCCTCAAATGATTGATGGTCATATGAGTCTAAAAGTCCATGTTAATGGAGTTTAGATATATGTTTCTTATTTATCTGACCAAGTCGGCAATGCCATATGAACGCGTTGTTCATATTGTTCGGTTTAGATTTCCCAATTATATTATAGATATCTTCAATATTATTTTTGTTTCTCATCATCAAGGATATGAAGACCATTCAATGACATATGCAATACAATAAGGCATATCATTAAATAAATATAAAACTTCTTATTTTCAATAAGAAAATTATATCCTTCATCATCCATATAAGAAACAAAAATAATACTCCTACCCAAATCTGGAACTTAGTAACACTTGTTCAAAACAAGTACTAGCCCATTAGGTAAATTGACTTCATAAGTCCCTATGATTAATGTAGCAATTCTTGCTCCATTCCCACGCATAGGTTTTATTTACCTTCTTTCAGTAGCTTTCTATTCTTTGTTCCTTGCTCATTTAAACAAATGTGGGATCCATATCCGGTATCATATACCCAAGAACAAGAAGTCGAAAGGAAAATATCTATCATATAAATACTTGAAGTAGTAGCAATCATATTGCCCTTCTTCACCTTTTAGGCCTTCCTAATAAGCCTTGCAACTTTGCTTCCAATGACAATCTCATTACCATGGTAGCAAAAATGCATCCTTTTGAGACACTTTGGGTTTAGCCTCTTCGGCTTTGGCAACTTTTGCCCTAGGTTTAGCAACCTTTGCTTTACCTTCTTTGCCTTCCTTTATGAACCCCTTTCTTGTGTTAACCATTAACACTATTGCGGATTGCTCCCTTTTTGTATATCATGCATCAAGAGCCTTTACCACAATTTACATCTTTTGCCTAGCTTGCATTTGAAACATTTCCTTTTGCGTTGTGCTAGAACAAAAGTAACTTCCATGTGTTCAAGGTTCTTCATAAGAGCCTTCAAACATGGTGGCAAGTATAAGGCAAACAACATCATAGGAATCTTCTCTATGTTCCTTGTGTTGCTCCTTATCTTCCTTTTTTAACATTTGCAGTGGGTTCAGCAGGAATGGATTCGTCGAGAACGTACACATTTGCCTAAGAACCATTCTTTAGGCTTCTGATCCAATCAGAATTATCTGTATCGTTCCTTTCGAACTTTGTCCTTCATAAGGATGAATCGCAATTTATTGTGTAATGCTACTTCTACAACAAAATATGCAAATTATATGAACACATATCAATATCAACACATTTATCATCTAAGAGAAAATCATGTATTTCACAAATACTCCCACTAAATTATACACCTTCCAATGCAAATAAGCATTATATATATTTAATGGGCTAAGATCCAACTTTAATTTAATCTCAAGTACGCTATGGCGCACCGCTCAAGATTAAAATTAATTAGGTAGAAAACATCAATCATATCGTATATGACTCTTAGATCTTTTATGAGATTTATTTAAGACATCATATGTCTAAGCATATTTTAATCTCATCTTATGCCTTGGGTCCAAAACCATTTTGATAACCCAATTAAGTTCATATATTTTAAACGTATAGGAATCACCATTTCCTCATCTTGCTCGCAAACGAATAGAATCAAAGTACCTTGCTATGGCAAGCCCACCCAAAACTATCTGAGTGGTCTCAAGTGTTTTAATCATGAATTGACATAAAGAACTTAAAAGTTAAATGAAGGTTTTTTAAAGCAGATTATAAGCATATCAACAAAGATAATCATAATGTACACCAGGTAAGTTCCCAAGAAAATAGGTGAGCCATAAGGACTACTTGAGTACCAAATCTCTCCTTCGAGAGAACTCTCCTAGACATGCACAATTAGAATACCAGATTTGATTTGCAACATAATCAATACTTTGTATACTGATTTGTTTCTCACAAACAATCAGATTCCTACAAATCTTGCGTAGACTGACTTGTTTCTCATAAACAATCAGAAAACAAAATTTTAATGTTTCAACTTAAACATTCAGGAAATTACAATTCAATGTTTCAACTAAACATCTAACAAAGCTCTTAACAATTAAGAACATATAATTCATGCATCGCAACAATTAATAAAATCACATTTAAATTAATTAAGCATGCATAAACAATGAATTAATCTAGCATAGCCCTATAAATTTAATTTCCTGAAATTTACAACAACCATATTAAAACAGAAACATATCAGATTATAAACAGATTTAATTCAATATGAACAGAAAACGATTTTGGCACATTGTTTCAAAAACAATAAAACTATCGCATACAAAACATGCAATAAGCATATAAACAATTTATATCTTAATTCTAGCATGTCAATTCAAACTTAACCATACGAACGGGGCTCTGATACCACCGTTGGGTTTTATGGGTCCATGCGCAGCGGAATTAAGCATCTAATAACACAAAATCCAAGAGCCCTAAGATCCATTCTATACAATTAAATTGAATTTCTATAAGATAGAATTAACCAACCTTAATTGCTTTCCGTTCTTGAGCTATCGAACAATTAATCAATGTGATTTTGAATCACAAACTTCGATCTTCAAGACTTGAATCTTCATATTATTTGAACAATTAGAACTCTAGGCCTTGATCGTCGTACGAGCGAAGACCCTCTAGTAGTATCCACACTTTAGAATGAACCAAGAACAGTTCTTGAGAATTGCTAGATTCTTAAACCTATGGAAGAAATATTCAGAAACCTTTGTTGTGATTTTTCTTTTCAGAAATTCGGCTAGCCCTTTAGGGTTTCACAGACTTCATATTTATAATACATTAGTATTAGTATTTGTTTCCTAATCGTATTAGGAAACTAGTCTGAAAAACGGCCTTAGGTTTTATTCTGTCGCGCGACCTCTAACAGCCTATGGGCAAGTTATGTCGCGCGATGTATCTTGCCACATCAGGACTTCTCAATTTTTTTTCCTTTGGTTTAACCAATTCATTCTAGTTGTGTGTGACCCAATAGGATTATACTATGTTGGCAATGAGCCCGATCATATCAACCCTCACTACAAGAAAAATGGGTTTTTCCGGCACTTTTAATCCGGCACTTAATTTCGTGCCACCAATTTCCGGCACTTTTTTAAAAAGTGCCAAAAATTTCCGGCACTTTTCAGAAACTGCCACAAATATCCGGCACTTTTTTAGAAGTGCCGCTAATTTTCGGCACTTTTACAAAAGTGCCGCTAATTTTTCGGCACTTCTTTAAAAGTGCCGCTAATTTTCCAGCACTTTCTTAAAAGTGCCGCTAATTTTCCGGCACTTTCTTAAAAGTTACGCTAAATTTTCGGCACTTTTGAAAAAGTGCCGCAAATTTTTCGGCACTTTTAAGAAAGTGCCGGAAAATTAGCGGCACTTTTAAAGTAGTGCCGCTAATTTTTGGGCACTTTTTTAAAAGTGCCACGAAGTTCCGAAACTTTATCGAAAGTGACGCTAGTTTCTTACACTTTTAGTAATTTGCAGTTATTTTCCGACCGACTTATGTAGAAAAGAGAGTTTAGTGGTAGAAATATGACTTAAGAAAAGATGAAAAATGTCAATTATTATTTATTATCAATAAATCAATTATTATTTATTACCTCTCAATAATATTAGTAAATATTCTTCTTTTTTATATTTGTTTGTTTTATTAATAATGATTATTACTATTATTATTATTAAATATTATTTACATTTTAAATTAATCTTTATATTAATAATTATTTTTACTAATTATTATGGTCATTAAGAGATATTTGTGATAAACAAATAAACATAAAAATAAAATGTGGCAATAAATCATTAGAACACATATATTCACATAGATCACTACCCCAAGCAATATCTTCACCATTAAATACATCAAATATAAATGAATCAAATGGTCCAAGTTCATCCAACAAAAACACAAATACACTTCCTTTGATTGGCTCTCCTAATTTCACATGGATTGATTTTTAAATCAATCTGGACCATTAATCACACCCATCTAATGGTCCAAATTCAACCTAACAAAACTCTACCACCTTCCCTCATTTCTCTCTCTATTCTTTTCTCTCTTTCTCCCTCATTTCTCTCTCTATTATTTTCTCTCTTTCTCCCTCATTCCGCCGTCCCAACCATCAAACCAACATCGACGACCCAATTTCACCACTTCCATCGAAATCAACAACTTCACTCAGTCCCTCACAATCAAAAAATGTCAGGCATAGGCAAAGGGATTAGGAAAGGGAGGAGCAAAATGCCACCGTAAAGTTCTCCGGGACAACATCCAGGGCATCACGAACTGAAGCCGGCGATTCGTCGATTGGCGAGAAGAGGTGGCGTGAAGAGAATCAGCGGGCTGATCTATGAAGAAACTCGAGGCGTTCTGAAGATATTTTGGAGAATGTGATTAGAGATGTGGTGACGTATACTGAGCACGCGAGGCGGAAGACGATGACGGCCATAGACATTTTATGGTTTCGGTGGTTAGTGGAAGCTGTGGCTGCTGTTAGGGTTCGTGTTTTTGGGTTGTTCTTAATGTAATTCCAATTGTTATTTAGGGTTTGTGGCAATGAATTGTGTACTGGAAATGCTGCAATATCTTGATACTATTTTGTGTTCAAATGTCCTGTTGTATTGGCTATTTCTTGATTGTATTGCTCTGGTGTGTGCTGCTAGATGTCTATTTGCTTGAGAATAAATAAATGACTACTTTTTAAGGGTGTGATAAAATGATACCATTAAAGTTCATAGTTCCAGTTTTGATTTCTATGTTCTTCATGACCAAATGCCATTTAACATTAACTCAAATGTATTTCATGGCTCCAGTACAAGATCATTTGATTTAAATCACAAATTCCCCAAATCTGCCCCCATCAAAATCAAGATATTGCAAAGATTTCCAAGACAAGATCATTTGATTTAAATCACAAAGGAGTAACAGAACATACTTCACCTTCTCTGCAAATTGAGCTCACTGAATTTTTGTGGCATTTAAAAAAGTGCCGAAAATTATGGCATTTCTGAAAAGTGCCGAAAATTGTGGCACTTTTGAAAGTGCCGGAAATTGTGGCACTTTTCAAAGTGCCGGAAAATTGTGGCACTTTTAAGTGCCGGGAAGTATTGGCGACGCGACTTATTACGGCACTTAATAAAGTGCCGGAAAATGTGCCGGAAATAGCTTTTATGACACTTTTTTCTCATTTGTGGCACTTAAAAAAATGTCACAAAAACTTGTTTTTGTTGTAGTGCCTCATAAAACACACTACAAGAAAACTGTCATTTAGCGACGGATTTTAGCGAGGGACACTAATCCGTCGCTAATAGCGACGGATTAGCGAGGGAATAGTGAGGGATAAAAAATAAAAAATATAAAGCTGAAAACGACAACTTTACCGACGGATTTAACGACGGACAAAATTCCGTCACTATTTCGTCGTAAAAGTGGCGCCAAAAAATTGCGCCTTTTTTACCGACGGTTTACCGACGGATTAGCGACGGAAATCTCAAAATAATATAACGACGGATATATTTCGTCGCTATATAAATTAAAAAAAAATCTTATTCAATTACCGACGGATTTAACGAGGGATTGCAAAAAATTTTACCGACGGATGTATATCGTCGCTATATAATTGAAAAATAAAAAAAAATATTTTATTTTCATTTAGCGACGGATTAACGACGGATTACCGACGGATTTTTTTTTTTTTTTTTGAATATATTCAGTCTAATGCATGTTTATTAATACCTAATTGTTAAGTTTACCTCAAATGTAAATGAAGTAAGGCCAAATATGATAAAAATATGTGACATACTTAAAATGTTAATAAGTTAATTATATTATTTAATTGTAGTTTATATTTTTAAAATGAATATACATCTTTTGAAAAGCGGATATCAAATATCAATTTTATAAAGTATAAAATTATTTGAATTCATATTTTATTTGGAATATCAAATATTAATTTTACCCGTCCCTGATTTCTTTATTATACTTTCATTTGTTTATTTTTTTAAAAACTTTTTTTATATAACTTTTTGAAAAAAACTTCAATACTAAAAAATGTCCAAAATATTTATTTATATTCATAAAAAATAAAAAAAAAACCATACATTTATAAATAAAAATTAAAGAATTTCACCTGTCCCTGATTTCTTCATTATACTTTCATTTGTTTATTTTTTTTCTAACTTTTTTTTTATAACTTTCTGAAAAAAAAATTCATAACTAAAAAATGTCCAAAATATTTATTTATATTCATAAAAAATAAAAAAAACTATACATTTATAAATAAAAATTAAAGAATTTTACCCTTTACCCTATACCCTATATTCCCTATATCCTATACCATATATCCTATACCCTAAACCCTAAACCCTATACCATATACCATATACCCTATACCCTAAACCCTAAACCTTATCCCCTATAGAGTATACCCTATACCTTATACCCTATACCCTATAGCCTATACCCTATACCCTATACCCTATAGGGTATACCCAATAGTGTATACCCTATACCCTAAAGGGTATACCCTATACCCTATACCCTATACCATATACCCTATACCCTATACCCTATAGAGTATACTCTATAGGGTATACCCTATACCCTATACCCTATAGGGTATACCCTATACCCTATACCCTATACCCTATAGGGTATACCTATAGGGTATACCCTATAGGGTATACCCTATAGGGTATACCCTATACCCTATAGGGTATAAAGGGTATACCCTGTACCCTATACCCTATACCATATACCCTATATCATATACCCTATACCCTATAGAGTATACTCTATAGGGTATACCCTATAGGTTATACCCTATACCCTATACCTTATAGGGTATACCCTATACCCTATAGGGTATACCCTATACCCTATACCCTATACCCTATAGGGTATACCCTATAGGGTATACCCTATACTCTATAGGGTATACCCTATAGGGTATAGGGTATAAGGTATAGGGTATACTATATAGGGTATAAGGTTTAGGATTTAGGGTAAAGGGTATATGGTATAGGCTTTAGGGTTTAGGGTGTAGGATATAGGGTATAGGGTATAGGGTATACCCTATAGGGTATACCCTATTGGGTAGAGGGTATAGGATATACCCTATAGGTTATACCATATACCCTATACCCTATACCCTATAGGGTATACCCTATATCATATACCCTATAGGTTATACCCTATACCCTATAGGGTATACCCTATACCCTATACCCTATAGGGTATACCCTATAGAGTATACCCTATAGGTTATACCATATACCCTATACCCTATAGGGTATACCCTATACCCTATACCCTATAGGGTATACCCTATAGGATATACCCTATACCCTATATCCTATACCATATACCCTATACCCTATACCCTATAGGGTATAGGGTATAGGGTATACCCTATAGGGTATAGGGTATAAGGTATAGGGTATACTCTATAGGGTATAAGGTTTAGGGTTTAGGGTATAGGGTATATGGTATAGGGTTTAGGGTTTAGGGTATAGGGTAAAGGGTATACCCTATAGGGTATAGGGTATACCCTATAGGGTATACCCTATACCCTATACCCTATATCATATGGGGTATACCCTATACCCTATATCCTATAGGGTATACCCTATACCCTATACCCTATACCATATAGGGTATACCCTATACCCTATAGGGTATACACTATACTCCCTCCGTCCCGCCCGAAAGGGCACAAATTTCCTTTTTGGGCGTCCCATTTAAAAGGGCACAACCCCAAAAAGGAAAGCTTTTATTATTTTTATAATCTTCCTACCCCACTCATTCTCTCTCCTACTTTACTTTTACACTCACAACATTCTCTCTCCTAACTATTCCTCCCACTCATTCTCTCTCCTATTTAATTTTTCATACTCACAACATTTAACATTTTTCTCTTTCTTACATCACTTTCCTTATTCATTTCTTAATTTTCGTACTAGGAGGCAAAATTGCCCTTTCGGGCGGGACGGAGGGAGTATAAAATAAGTTTGAAATTAACTAAATAAATGAGGGACATAAAATATCCTTCACTATGTATGTTTTTTTTTTTTTTTGAATCGAGATAAAAGTTTTAGACTTTTTTTAGTAAGAAAGTTTTTTTCAAAAAAATTATTTAAAAAAAATTATTTAAAAAAATTGATATTAGACATACTACTTTAATTAAAATTTTGGGTAAATCAAATAAAAGCATGTAAATAATTTAGATAACTTTTTGTAAATTTCTGTAATAAAAAAAGTCTAAAATATTTTTTCCTAGTCAATAAAAAATAATAAAAATTACTAATTATTATTAGTACTATTATTAATATTGTTACTGTTTATATAATTAATATTAATATTAATTAATTAATCAATTATATAATTAATAATTCATTAATAAATATTATTATCGATATTAGGCATAATATTATTTTATAGTTTAAATTATTATTATTATTATTAATTATTTTTTTTAATTATTATAATCATGAAGAAATACAAGTATTTACATGGATCATTATCTAAGCAACATCTTCACCATTAGATGCATCACATCCAATGGTTCAAATTCATCCCACAAAAAAAACACACTTTCATTTGATTGGCCCTCTAATATTCACATGGATTATCAATAAATCAATCCACACCATTAATCTTTTTCAAATCTAATGGTACTAATTCACTCACTTTCACTAAACAAAACCCTACCCACATCTCATTCTTCTCTCTCTTACTCTTCTAGATCTGTCTTTCTCTCTCCCCAAGGACCCCAATCGGCGTCTTCTTCTCTCTCTCCCCCAACGTCGTCTTATTCTCTCTCTTTCACCAAATTGATCGATCAGTCACAGTTTTTCTTTTTCTTTCACCATCGAAAAACCCTACCCAGATGATTGTTTGTCCGAAGAAGACTACTGAGTACTTTCAAGCTCGCTGGAACAAATTGAATTCGCCGGTAATGGGAAGGGTCGCCGTAATTGCAGTTTATTTTTTCTGAAAAATTTCAGCCGCTTGGAGTTCTCCGGAATTACAGAGGGGGTTTTCGGCGGAAATATGGGATGATTCTTGCTTGATATTCATTGATGAAATATCTCTGTTCGAAAACACGGATTCCATTTCTCTCTCTACAATGTGACGTTCTTGAATGTCTGGATTTTGATTTTGTGATTTAAGCCTGTTGGGTGGGTGTGTGCTTGGAAAAACAGAGGAATAAGATGGGTTTTGAACTTTGATATTGATTGTGATTACCGGAATTAATGGTGGTGACAGTGTATGGTTTCCGGTCACGCTTCTCGTCGGTGGTGGCGGCGGAGACGGAGGGGTCGAGATGGGCCGGATTGGGGTTGGGTTTAAAGGATTATGAGGAGTACTTTTCCAGCATTTTTCATTATTTTTTTTCAATTGTACAGAGGGAGATTCATATTGTGTTGTTGATATTAAATTATTTTGATATCTTGAGACAGTAGTATGATTTCAAAATTTACAGCTGCTTTCAGTTTTTTGCTATGGTTCCCTTCTTGATCTTATTTTGTGGGTGCTTTACAAGCGGAAGGCCTTTTGGGTGTCCAAACAAGTACAACAATTAGGTATGGGTGATGCCTTTGATGATTGGCTGATTGAGAAAATTCTACTTTTGATATGTGAAAATAACATTAAGCTATTTGCTGGGTGTCATTAGTTGGTACTGTTTCTATGGGTGGTGTGGTGGTGGTTGTGGTGGTTGTGGATGGAGGTGGATGGTGGTGGAGAAAAGTGTAAATTTTGAAAAATGTAAGGATTGATTTGAGAATAAAAAAAGTTAACGGATTAATTTGAGAATAAATATATATATATATATATATATATATATATATATATATATATATATATATATATATATATATATAATTTATTTTTAATAAAAAATATCAAATTAGCGACGGAAATATCCGTCGGTAATTTGGTATATCAAAAATAAAAAATATTGAAAAAAGAAAATTAAAAAAAATTAATAAAATTGTGAAAATATGTAATAAATTTTAGCGACGGATTTTAAACAATAACGACAGATTATTCCGTCGCAAAATATCATAAATTCGTCGTCCCATCCATATTATTAGCGACGGTTTGGAATCATTTAGCGAGGGATCGGTCCGTCGTTAAATTACCGAGGGACATGAAATTCCGTCGTTAAACAATAGCGACGAGGTTTTTAGCGACGGAATAAATCCGTCGCTAATCCGTCGGTAAATCATTTTAGCGATGGATTTTTGACTTTTAGCGTCGGATTTTTCCGTCGCTAAAACCTGTTTTTCTTGTAGTGACATAAGCGGACTCTAGCAAGCCATTATGTCTACCCAAATAATATAACGTAAGAGTTCACGTTTCCAATGATACACTTCCATTTCTCCCTTAGTCTCACGATGTTATATTGAACACAAGTCATGGTCCACGTCAACTTATATTTGTTCAATGCTTTCTCGATCTTGAGTATAATGATAATCCAATCGCATTGGGGTATGGCCATACACTTTCATCATTATCACTCATCGAGGGGCCCAAGCAAAACATCTCTCTTCCGAGGGACAAATTCCATCTTGACTTATCATCCTTCGCATCATGAATCCGATCATGCCAAAGATAGTCTTTATAAATATCGTGTTAAGATATCGTTTGACTAAAATCAAACATAACTTTCATCATATGTAAGGTCATGATAATCTCAGGTCTAGGAACTAAATGAAGTGACCATATGAGATTTAATTATGACATTTGACCATGACATAAATCTCATACGGGTCAAGTCCACTACTGTTTCTCTAACAAGTACCCATAAATTTAATGTGCATCTCTATGCATATAATCATCATATGATTATCCATTAACATTTATACTAATTATTCAATTAATAATTAGGGACGGAGATTATTACAATAAATATGCAAAATATATAATAATCAAATAATAAACTTTCTCTATAATCAAGGATAAAGATGATACGTACCGGTTTTAAGTTAAACATAACTAAAGCCTAGGGTATTACACCAACAGGCCAAACCAGTTCCCACTCCCATGGCCATCCAACCTCCTCTATCCTTCAACCGTGGCACCCCCTAACCGATCCATCAGAGTATCATGCCCTTGTGGGCAGTCTACAATATCTTTCTTCAACACGGCTGGACATCTCCTTTACGGTTAATCGCCTTTCACAATACATGCACCGCTCAATCGATGACCATATGATCACTCTAAAGTGACTTCTTCTCTATCTCGCTGGCACTCCTTCTCATGGCTTACTCCTTAGCTGTGATTCACCCCTTACACTAAACGCCTTTAATGATGCTGATTGGGCTGCCGACACAGACAACTACATCTCTACCACTGGTTACATTGTATACTTGGGTAAGAGTCCAATTTCTTGGAGTTCCCGCAAGCAAGGAACTCTTGCTCATTCCTCCACTGAGGCCGAGTACTAAGCTGTTGCTGCCACTACTGCTGAAGAGCTTTGGATTCAGAATCTTCTTCGTGAACTCTCATCTTCATCCACCGCTTGTCCAGTCATCTAATGTGATAACTTGGGTGTCACGACCCTAATCTTAGGCACCATTATGGGCACACGTGAAGCACGTGGGGGTGGGATGCATTGCATCTCATATTATGCATTATGTGATAATGGGAGTGGTTAGGTGTTTATTTGGATAATTTGGCCATTTTTGTGATTTTAGATGTAATTAAATTGATTTGAACTATATAATAACTAATTGGATCACATGAGAATTAATGTGTTAAAGTTATGGCATTTGAATTTCAAATGGAATGTTATAAAAAGTATAGAGGAGCTAAAGTGTAAATGTAACTATAAGGGGGTGGTTTGTGGTTACCTTATACTTGGAGGAGTTTAATTGTAAATATCCTTATATAAATCTTCAAATTCACCCAGAAAGTTCATTTATCACTCTCAGTATTCCTTCCATCCTACGTATCGTTCTATAAACCTAGGGTTACCTTCAGAAATTCATATAAATTCAACCGTCGCTCCGTTCTAGATTCTGATCGCATATTATTGATCAGTGAGGCGAGTAGATCATTTAGAGCTGATCAAATCCTATTTTCATTTCACCCTATTTTGGTAAGTTATTATGGTTTTGTTCAAATAATTGTTCATGCCAAGTAAATGATGTTAATATGTGATATAAATGATCTTTGGTAAAGTTGGATCATTTTATTTTGATGTTGAAATGAAAAGAAAATGAGTTGGTTTAACTGTGAATCCATGGATTTGGGTTTTGGTTTGGATTTTATATGATTGTGATGTATACATGTTATATGGCATGGAGGGAGTATATTTGATTGTTATGAAACTCATATGTTAATATTAGAGTTGGTTTATACCTCTTTGTCATAGCTGGAACTGAGAAATGATAGTTGTTTTGTTCTACTGATGTTGTCCAGCCAAGAAACATTGATTCTGGTGTTGAGCACGACTCGTGCCATTTAGCACGAGTCGTGCGACACTTATGGTCCCATGGTTGAATTCGTGAAGGATAGTCGTGAAACTGAGATAGTCGTGCGGGGTTTAGGCACGACTCGTGCCCATTATAACGAGTCTTGACCAAGTAAGGTCCTGCCGTGCGACACTCATGGCCTAGAACTGGTCTTTGGTCCTTACTTTGCAAGCTTGTATCATTGAGTAACCTAGCTTGGATTGAGTCCCTTTGTGACTATACTTTTAGTACAACTTTAGTACTATATAATGAAACCTTAAATGGTCCAAATGGATATTGGAAAGGGCTTTAAATATTGTCCTAAAAATGGTTGAAAGGCAATTGTGGAACTTGAACCAAAGTTGATAAAACTTGGTAAATTGTTATGGAACCTTTATAGAAGGTGTGTAATAGTATGACGTGAATATGTAGGGCTTACTTTATATATCTTGTGCCCATATGTGATTGCACATTCATGGTATGTTGTGCACATTGTGTTTAAATACATGTTGCACTATTTCATTGGTTTAAGCATTAGTATTATACCATGTTATTGGTTTGGCATTATTCACAGGGTTTACAAGGTAAGTTGCACTGTGGAAATGGTTTGACATGATTAATATTAACATTTTATATATCGATATCCTTATGTGTGGATGTAATGTCAAGTAACTGTTTATGTACTTGCATATGATTATATGAACTGGTGTTATGGGTATAGTGGAATACAATAAGTATAGTCTTTTTCTATAAGTGATTGAATTGCATTATACCTATGACTTGTCATGTCTGTTGGCCACAGACATGGGAATAGCCACAGCTGTATCGTGCCAAAAGCCTTACAGATAGCTGGGAATGTTACATGATATTGTGACAAGGCACATCTGTAGTTACAGATGTGGGATTGGCCACTTGATGTGGGATTGGCCACTTGATGTGGGACTGTATCGTGCCAAAAGCCTTACGATAAATGAGAGTTCTTACATTGTATTTGGCCACTTCTGTATTGTGCCATCCGCCTTATAGATAGAGGGTAGACTTATATGTTCTATATGATTGATTATTCAGGTGGGAAAGGTAACGTAAAGTGTTTACTGTTTTCCCAATTGTGAGCAACCTATTTATGTGTTGCATGTTATATGGCATATTTTTGCATGCATAATAACTTATTGAGATTTATTCTCACCCCTTCTCCCTTTATTGTTTTAGTTCCCGCTGAGACAGGAGGACCGGACCGGGGAGGCCGGGGAGGATTTGGACATCTTTTGGGTTGTCAGGGTATGTTGTGGTCAGGGAGTTGGGGTCGTTGTGGAGGTTATTCTATTGGGAAATGTTGTGTATAAAACTGTTATAAACAGGTTTCCAGTATGTCGTTTTGTAATTAAACATGGGAGTGGAATTGTGTTAAAGTAGGCTTGTGTAAGCCTTTGTATTTGTACTGTTTACTTTGAAACAGATTTTGGTTTGAAAGCAGGTTTATATATTACCTCCGAGTAGAGGGGTTATTTTGAAATTATTTTGGAAAAGGGTAATATACTTTTCAAGTTAATAAAAGGAAAGTTTTTAAATAAAAAATTGTATTTTGAGGACCCTCCAGCTTGGGACACGTGTTAATAGGTCCTGGAGTTGGGGAGAGCCCTCACAGTTGGTATTAGAGCCATGGCTAGAAGTCAAGGGTAGATGTCTAGTCTAAGGGGGAGTGTGCGATCTCTGACTCCGAGTGTTTAATGCAGGGATTGGTGTAATGGCTGGAACTGGTGATGACCAGCAGAGGGACCAGGGAAATCTAGGTGATATAGGAGCTGGGGGAAACCAGAACGCTGAAATGATGGCAATGTTCAGGGTGTTCCTTCAGAATATGGCAGCTCAGGGGCAGGCACAGCAGCAACCCGAGGGAAGGCCAGCACATGGGTTGGAAAAGTTTATCAAAATGGCTCCACCAAGCTTCAATGGGGATCCAGATCCAACGATAGCTGAGAGATAGTTGGAGGCTATGACAAAAATCTTTTTGGCAATGGAAAGTACAGATGAAGAAAAGGTTAGATGTGCAGTGTTTAAACTGGAAGGTCCTGCAGAACACTGGTGGCACATACTTAAGGAGAGTTGGGAGCGGAACCACACACCCCAAACTTGGGACAACTTCACCAGAAGGTTCAAGGAATATTATATTCCAGTGATTACTAGAGATAAGAAGGAAGTTGAATTTCTGAAGCTTGAGCAGGGGTCAATGACAGTGGCCCAGTATTCGGCAAAATTTACAGAGCTGGCGAGGTATTGTCCACAATTGGTACCAGATGAAGGTAGGAGAGTATATAGATTTGTGAAGGGACTTAGAGTGGAGTTCGGTAAGCAGTTGTTGACACATGATTTTCCTAATTACCAGGCAGCAGTAAACATGGCCTATATAATTGAAAATGACATTGAGGAACATCGGGGCAAAACTGAAGGTAGTGGAATTAAACCTAAGTTTTCAGGTCAGAGTTCAGGTCAGAGCAAAGGACCGCCAAAGCCTTCAACTTCTGGAGTGGCTAAAGGGGGAAATATTACAGTTTCTACTCGTTCTGTATCTGGCCAGTTTGGGACTGTTTGCAACTTATGTAAGAAGGTAGGGCATTCTGAAGATAGTTGTTGGAGAAAGTAAGGAAAGTGCATGAATTGTGGAGAAGTTGGGCATTTCAGTAGAGATTGTCCTAAACCTCGATGGGGTCAAGCTGCAGGTAACAAACAGCAGGGTGACCAGCCAAAAGTTGGGGCCAAGAGGGATGTTGAGGGAAAGCCTAAGGAGAGGGTGCAAGGTAGAGTGTTTGCCTTGGGTCGTGGCGCGGTAGATCCCACCGCGGTTATTAGAGGTATTGTCCCTGTCTCAGGTATCAGGGCTCGTATTCTTATTGACCCTGGATCGTCCCATTCTTATGTGGCATCTCATTTTGCATTTACATTGCATAAGTTGCCTAAGTTGTTGCCTTATGTGCTAGAGGTTTCTACTCCTGTGGGAGAGCACCTCGAATCCTCCTTGATCTATCATGATTGTGAGGTAATTATATGTGGGCATGTATTGTCAGTGGATTTGGTAGAGTTACCAATCCAAGATTTTGATGTTATTTTAGGCATGGACTGGTTGAGTTATTGTCATGCCTTGGTGAACTGTCGCAGAAAGCGAGTCACCTTTTATATGCCTGATGTGCCTGTGTTTATATTTGATGCTGATAAGTCTTTATTTGGCATTCATGTTATATCTACATTAAAGGCTAGAAAGTTGTTATCAAAAGGGTGTGAAGGATATTTGGCATATGTGTTAGACTCTAGTAAGAGGTCTCCTGAACTATCTTCTGTTCCAGTTGTGAATGAATATGTTGATGTATTCTCAACTGAGTATGCTATGCCTCCGGATAGAGAGGTGGAATTCTGTATTGACTTATTGCCAGGTACTTCACCAATTTCTAAAACACCTTACAGAATGGCTCCAGCTGAGTTAAAAGAGTTGAAAATTCAGTTGCAGGAATTGTTAGACAGGGGTTTCATTCGTCCTGGTGTTTCACCCTGGGGAGCACCAGTTTTATTTGTCAGGAAGAAGGATGGTACTTTGAGGTTATGTATTGATTACAGATTGTTGAATCAATCTACTATCAAAAATAAATATCCTCTTCCACATATTGACGATTAATTTGATCAACTTCAAGGTTCCGTTATATATTCCAAGCTTGACTTTTGTAGCGGATACCATCAGTTGAAAATCAAACCAGATGATGTTTCTAAACCAGCTTTCAGAACAAGGTACTGTGAATGTGTGCCCAAATTTAATTTTTGTTGGATTCACGCGAGTTTGAAAACATCGGTTTAATTTGAAAAACGGGGTCGCCACGCCATTTTGATTTCCTCAAAACTTTGAAAAAAAGGTTTTATGGGTTCGGAGGTTAAGTTACCCCTTGGGAAGAACGGATCGTCGTTCACCCAAGGTGCCTTGCCATAGCAAGTCTCCCAAGATTCCGTTTATCGTGCTTACTTGCGTGCTTTCTTGTGTGCATGTGTTTGAAAAGAGGGGGGGAATGACCCAAGTTGTCTTCCGGACGTACAAACCATTTATTGGTTGTCGCTCGGGATTCCTTGGATTTTATGTGTTCGGGATTTTGATCCCGTCCTCATCTTGGACTTGTGATCATCGCTTTTTAACCTTGGGACTTGCGTGATCGAGAGAAGGACTCTCTTTTATAATCCAAAATGAGGTTCTTTAGAAAAGGGGTGTCCTTAGCCCATCAATCCTACACCTTAAGACGATTGAGCTCATATAGGGGCTTCCATGCTCTTCTTAAGTGATAATCGGAGATATCGGGTTCAAGGTGTATCCCTTTCTAAAGAGACTATGGCACCTTTTATGGAGGAAACGATGTAAAGATAAGATCTTTACACCGGTCCGTTCCAAAGGTTGCTAATGGGGACATGGGGGAATGCATGTAAAAATGACATTTTTAGTGAAAAGATTACATTTTGGGTTGCAAAGGATGCTTTTGATTTGCAAAGGATGCATTTTTATATAAAGACATGATTTTTATGCAAAGGATGCATTTTTATGTGGGGAAATAGGATTTAATATGCAAAGGATGCACAAAGATTACATTTTGAAAGCAAAGGATGCTACTGTGATGGTAAAGAGATGATTTTTAATGCAAAGGATGCATGAAAATGGGTTTTAGGTGCAAAGGATGCATCTTTATTGTAAAGACATGATTTTTATATGCAAAGGATGTATTTTTAATGGAAAGCATGGGTTTTTAGGTGCAAAGGATGCACCTTTGATACAAAGATTACATTTTTAGAAGCAAGTGATGCTTATTTCATGCAAAGAATACAAATGGAAAGGGGGGTATGATTTATATGAATAAAGATAGGATCTTTAACAACAAATACCAAGTCCCAAGCAATATATGAATGCAATGAGCAATTAGATCATATAGAACATGTATGATGCAAGGTAAGGGAGTGAGAGGTTACCAATGGTGGTGACCTCTTCTTCTTCGGATCTTGCCTAGCGGAAGGACCACTCTTGGAGGCTTCAAGGAGGAGGGAGGTAGCTTCTTGGCACTCTCAGCTTCCTGATTTTTGTAGGGATACTTTGGGGAAGTTTTGGTGTTGGAGAATTGCTTATGAAAATGGGTAGAGGAGGGCTCTATTTATAGGCAGTCTGGAAATTGCCAATGAGGCCGTGCGGCTAGGAGTCTCCTCCTAATGCAGCCGTGCGGCATTATCCAGTATGACTCAGCATTTTTCTAGAATCATGCAAGGTGACAATTCTAGAAGTATGCCTAAATCAATTAAAACGTGCCCTTTTTATTTAGAGCAATCCCTTCAGCCCTTGGGAGGTTTGGAACAGTTCCAGAATTGCTCCGGAACTCTAGGAAAGTCTGGGGAATTGCCGGAAAACTTGCCGGAATTGCCGGGAAACTTAACCGGAAGCCATGAGCCAGATTTGGGTACTTACAGAAGCCCCTCAGCAACGTCACTTGCAAGGCGAGTGGGGTTATCGATAAAAAAAGGATCCGATCTGGCGAATGCCGAGACGGATTAGGTGACCAAAGTGGTCGAGTGGCTGAACCTTTGGAAGGCTACCTACGTATCCCGAGTGGGAATCAAGCCATATCGTAGTTCGGAAAAGATCCTCAGGGGAATGGCGGAGAGAAAACTGGTCTCTTGCCAGGGAAATGGAAGAGAAAGTGACCTAGGAGGTCAAGCAATTGATCCTACCGGGGATATGCTAGAAGTGACCGAGGTGGTCGGATATATGGACCTCTTATGAGGAGCTACTTTATCACTGAGGAGTGACGAAGGAACAGGGTGACCAAAGTGGTCCGATGGCTGGACCTTTTATGAAAGGCTACCTACGTATCCCGG
Source organism: Adenophora triphylla var. japonica (assembly GCA_022495995.1). Classification (NCBI taxonomy): domain Eukaryota; kingdom Viridiplantae; phylum Streptophyta; class Magnoliopsida; order Asterales; family Campanulaceae; genus Adenophora; species Adenophora triphylla. The sequence continues at coordinate 60,889 of JAFEMH010007777.1, forward strand.
AGGAATCAAGCCTTGATCGTAGTTCAAGCATCACTAGATAGGTTAGGAACGATGTCTAGGATCCTTGAGGTTTTGACAATTAATGGAGGTTGTCACCTGATTTGACAATTAATGGAGGTTGTCACCTGAATTGACAATTAATGGAGGTTGTCACCTAGCGTTATCCCGTTATAATGGAAGTAACGGAGGCGACTGGGGAAGAAAGTCTATTTTCTTAGGAGATAAAGGATATCTTCTGAAAAGGATGTTATCCTAGTTAAAGGATAATAAAAATTAGATGCCCAAGTGGAAAGTCCAGGGGTAAAAAGGTAATTTCTGCTCAGAGCGAAAGAAGCCGCCCGGCATGAGAGGGAGGCAAAAGAGGCCATACGGCCAGAAGCCTGATTTTTCCAGATTATTTAAAACAGATTTTGAACGGGGACTGGGCATTATTGCCGCCCTAAACTGCCGAGAAATAGAGAGAGAAGAGAGGAAGAAAATTCGAAAATCTTTCCATCCCTTTGTCTCTACTGATTTAGAATGGATCCGGAGGGGAATCCGATGCCAAGGCAAGCGAGGAGGAACATCTCCGAGGCCGCTCGAAGGAGGAGAAAGGAGCTCGTCCGCACGGAGAGGAAGTATGACTTCCTTACGCCTCCATCGGAGCTTTATCCGGGCAAGAGGGAGCACAAATCGACGAATCCTCAATCGGTTGGGGTAAGCATTCTTAATTTGCTCAATTCCGTCGATTTTGATTGAATTTTGATTGACTTAGGGCTTGACCCGATTTTTAGGAATTTCTTGAATTTCCTAGGATTTTAGACGATGATTTTGAAATCTTGATGATTAACCTATGAGGTTAAGAAGATGAAAGAACATGCATGTGCAATTTACTTGACAAGAATAATGAGAATGACCCACTTTTTTTTTCGAAAATAAAGTAAGAAGGATAATTGTCTAAGAGGTGACGGAGTTCTTGCATGTGCTAGAACTAGGTCATAGATGAGAAAATGGAATTTTGGACGATGAAAAGGATTCATGCATGTCATTTTTGAGAAAATATTAATGCTTATGTGCAAATAATTTGAAAATTGTGATTTTGTGCTTAGGAAAGCAATGTGCCTGATGTGTTGTGTTTCAAGTGATGAAAGACACGTTTTCATGCAAAGGATGCTAGAAAATTTTTATGAATGCTTTTCTTTTGAAAATACGTGCACTTTTGAATATATGCATGCTTTTGAAAAGGAGATGAAGGACTGACACATTTCTTTTGTGTTCTCTTACAGGAGAACAAATCCAGGGGACCTTCCGAGATTGCAGTGAGGCTATGGCAGAGGATGCCTGATTTTGAGAAGGATGGGGTGAACCCCAAGCAGCTAGTGAGGGCTACAGGCCTGGATTTATTTATCGAGGCCATCGTCAGAGGTATTCACATTACCTCGAAGAGCAAGGGCTTGGTCCAGGCCCTATCTGAGTTCTGGTGGGACACCACCCACAGCTTTCATCTTAGCTGGGGGGAGCTTACGGTGACTCCGACCGATTTCACTGCTATCACGGGCTTACAGTTCACCGGGAGGCCTGTGACTTGGAGGGACCACATCACGATGGAGGAGTTTAGGGCTCTGGTTGGGTTTGAGCTTATTCCCAAGGGGCTCAGAATGGAGATGAGGAACGTCGAGGTGGCAGTCCAGAACTGCATGCAGGGATTTGCTGCTAATGAGGTGATTGCCCAACAGCTTGCTAGAGCCTTTGTGTGGTTGATGCTGTCAGTCACCATCTTTGCCAATTCTGGGACTCTGGCTATGACTTACCTCCTCGACTCTTTAGTGGATGTAGATGGGATTGGGACGGTCTCCTGGGATGAGGCCGGATTGGCGGAGCTTTACTTCTCCCTGGACATGTACAGCCGGAATAAGGCTGCCTCCATGGATTGCTTCTCCTTTGCTCTTGAGGTAGTCCCTCTTTCTTTTCTCTTTTCTTTTCTGTCTTGAGACTTTTATGAGAGAGAAATTACCCTTTTATGTTTTGAACATGCAGGTCTGGTTTTGCGAGGTGATCAGGTTCTTTCCGTGGAACCAACAGAGCGATGCCACCATCTTTCCCGCTATGATCCGCTGGAGGGGAGATGCTAGAGATAAGTTCACCGGGAAGACCCGGATCACCTTTGACTATAAGATGGTGAGGCCAGTCATCAACAGGGATGGGCACGATGGAGTGGACTTCTACCCTTGGGGGAGGTATCCAGAGATTCAGCTAGGGGAGGCCGTGGAGGCGACTAGACAGAGGCGGTGGTTGACCGGGCTGACATGTGATGTCATCTATCTGGGGGACCGCTTCTCTAGGCAGCATGGCTATGTCCCTCCATTGGATGCCATTACTCCCCAGGATCCTCTAGCACGGATGCTGCAGCCCCGGGATTGGTCAGAGGATGAGATTGCTAGGTACCAGGCAGGCGTGGCCGCTGAGGAGTACTTTGATCTGGATACCCCCTATGCTGTGTTTGTGGAGCAGCGATTGAGGACGCCACAGAAGCTAGTGAAGCTAGCTGTCACTCAGGGATATGGGGAAGCCGAGCCTTCTGACCCGCCGATGCCTCCTGCTCACCTTTCTTATGTGGTGAACGGGGTACCGAGGAGGTTCAGGATACCTATCCCCGACACAAGGGAGCCCCAGTATACTCTACCGCCGGACAGCACTGTGAGTACACTTTTAGAGTCTTTTCCCTTCTTTTCAGATTTCTTTGCTTTTTTTTTTTGCGATTCTGAGATTTTTTCTGAGATTTTCTTCTCTTTTTTCTCAGGTTTCAGCTCGCACCTATGACGGCTTGGTCAGGCAGAACAGGGGCTGGAAGGATGTATGCCGGTCCCTCTTGAAGAAGCTGGCTTGCTCTTCGAAGGCTGCAGCGAACGTGCAGGAGCCCGTGCGTAAGAGAAGGCACGTCGGGGGCACGGTATCCACCTTATCGGCTTCGGAGTACTCTTCTAGCGCCATGCCTCGGGGACGAGGACCCAATGTCGGCATCCTGGAGCATCTGGCTGAGTACGAGCACGAGAATGTCCATCTTTCTGACATGAGCGACAGCGAGGACTTGATAAGGGAGGCTAGCGTCTATGAGCTGAGTAGCGATGAAGAGGAAGGATCGGAGGCCTAGGAGGTCTCTAGAATTGATTTAAGAAGGAAAACAAACAATGAACAATTTTTATGCACATTTTGTTTATTTTTTGCTTTATTTGGGCGCCAATGGGGCGAAAACAATGTACTACTGTTTTATTTACTTTTTCTAATTTATGCTTTTTTAATTTGCATATTACTTGAGCCTCGGGGCAGTTTATTGCTTGGATTTGGGGCTGAAGCTGGGCCAAAATGATATATAATGCTATATAACTGCTTGGATGGTCTTTGGACATGCTTTTGTACATGTTTTGGTTGGAAAAGTGGGGTGAAAACTCCCTTTGGGCAGCAACTTGGTTGCTGCAGATTTGTCTTTCACATCAGGCAAAAGAGGTCGTGCGGTCTTGTCTCTGGGGCAAATGAGGCCGTGCGGCTCACAGTTCTGTCTGGACTGGTCTTTTTCTGAATAAAATCAAGGCTTGGCCATTTCATTTCATTTCATTTTCAACCTAGACTTGTCCCAACTGTTCCCAGAGCACATATTGGACCTAAAGACACCACCTTTGATCATCTTGCAATGGAGAAGCCCGTCAGATTGCAAAGGGGGAAGAGAGACCGTTTTCTGTCCGATCTTCAATCTTGGGTGAGATATAACTTTCAATCTCACAAAGGGCTGTTTGATTCTTCTTTCAAGATCAAATCTTTATGGCATTTGAGGGATCTCCCGACCGATTGGGACCTTTTGAGAGCAGCAGCAAGGTTTTGGGATGTTCGGAGACACGTTTACTGCTTTTCTTACAATGAGATTGTCCCAACGCATGAAGACTTCCGAGCCTTGATTGGGGGTCCAGAAATTGAAGCTATATCGATTCCTCTGATCGAAGACGTGCCGCAGATTTCTCTGGGAGAGGCTGAGGAGATGATGACTGCTCCGGACAGGATTGACCTTTCTGATATCCCGGGCAGGTTTGGGTCTCCGAATATGGCTACGACCACAGTGGCTATGGACGCATTTATCCTCTGCATATTTCCGTCTCTGTTCACTGCTGAGTCCGTGGGGATCTGTCATGGCGGTCTCTTGGACATGGTCAGAGATTGCAGAGCTGGGAAGGACATCGTCCCGCTGGTTTTGGGTGAGACCCTTCATGGCATTGACAGGATGGCTAGGGGAGACCATTTCATGAGGTCTGGGAGTCCGGCTGTGCTGACTTTGTGGCTGCAGGAGAGGCTTGGGGCTTTGCCAGGGGCTTTGCCGACTCAGTGCCCTTGGGTGATTTCTCGGAGGGGTGCGCCTAGGCAGCAGGGCCAAGGTGACTAGGAGTTGATGATGACTAGGCTATCCACTTCAGACATTCGCTGGTGGATACCTCACTGGAGGTTGCAGACCCGGAGGACATTTCAGGAGTCCTATGCTGTGAGGGTTCCAGGGTTTTGTCGGTCATCTTTCTACATTTCCTGCTTGGTATCCAGGCAGTTCGGGGCCTTGCAGGAGCCTTTGAGCGATTGGGAGGACATCCGTACCATGGAGGTGGTGTCTCTAGATATGAGGGATCCATCCAGCTTCTCATTCTTCTCGAGGGCTTTGACATATGCTGTTTTCCCACCCAGGGCTATCCTCAGGAGCAGGAAGAGTACCATCTTGACCACTGTCTACTTGGACTGGTATGAGAGAGAGATGGGAGCGACTCAGGTCATATTGGGGGAGAGATGTCAGGCTTTATTGGGAGCTGACTGCGACTCGAGTAGGACTCTGAGGGAGACTGAGGCTAAGGCGAGTCACCATAACCTGTCGGGTGACCTCATCAAAGATATAGAGGCTCGATATAAGAGGCTTTCTGAAGTCGCTCCCTTGACTGAGGCTCAGAGGGAGGAAGTGCGGACTCGTGCCCGAGTAGAGAGAGCACTTATTGATACAGGTCTGGTGGAGGCTCCAGTGAGGATACCGGAGATCGGAATGAGGGAGACCGACATCATGGAGAAGAAGAGAAAGAAAACTCGACGGGGTTGAGGTAAAGGGAAGAAGACCAAAGAAGACTCAGCGAAGGATGACTGACAGATCTTTTCTTAGGATTCCCTTATTGCCATTTTGCAAACACAGTAGTTTAATTAGGCATCTTTTTGTATTTTAGATCTTTGTAGCAGGTTAGCAGAGTCAAGAGTAGACCGTGCTTGAACTCATCAAGAAGTTTTTAACTTGTAATGAACAAGGATATTTATCTTAGAAATTAATCGAGACACATTTCATGGAAATTCAAATGTCTTATTGCTTGGGACCCGTTTTATGAAAACATGAATGCCCTTTTATTATTTTTTTATTGTTTAGTTAGACCGAACCATATATGGCTGCCTACGTTCCCCTTTTACAAGAAAGACTAAGGGGCTCAGGTCTTCGTAGTTCATTCTGGTGAACTTTTGATTTTTTTTTTTATATGTGCAACCCTGTTTTTTGCCTAGACCGCCCTTTTTAGGGTTTTCAGCCTAGCTGGGTATTACTCTTTTTGCACTAAGATTTTTTTTCTTTTTTTTTATTTATATATATATATTTTTTAGACATAATACCTTCGGAGTTTATCACCATTGACTGGGTGGACAAAGGGATTGCCGTCCAGGTCTGCAAGCTTCATTGCTCCTCCCGATAGTATCTTCTGCACCACATACGGGCCGATCCAAACGGGTTCCCACTTTCCCAGGGGGTTGTCTCTAGCAGGGGGCTTCACCTTCAACACTAAGTCACCCTCTTTAATGTCCCTGGTCTTGACCTTTTTGTCGAATGCTCTGGCCATTCGCCTCTGGTAGGCTCGGGTGTGTTCCATGGCTTTGAGCCTTCTTTCGTCAAGCAGGGCCAACTCATCATGCCGTCTACGCAACCACTCTACTTCGTTGACACTATTTTCCAGGAGGACCCTTAATGACGGGATTTCCAACTCCACTGGTAACACTGCTTCCATCCCGTAAGTTAGGGCAAAAGGAGTTTCTCCTGTGGCTATTCTGACAGACGTTCTGTAGCCCCAGAGTGCCAGGTGCAGCTTCTCAGGCCAGTCACGACCACGGGTGGCCATTTTCCGGATAATCCTTTCGAGCGTCTTATTAGCAGCTTCCACGGCTCCGTTAGTCTGAGGTCTGTATGGGGACGACTTGTGGCGAGTGATCCTGAATTCTGACAGCAATCTACCGCAGTCCCCTTCAAAGTGTGACCCGTTATCAGAAATAATCTCATTGGGCACCCCATATCTGTACATTATGTTTTCTTTGACTAACTGGGCCACCTTCTTGGAAGTGAGGACCTTGTAGGACTTGGCCTCTACCCACTTGGTGAAGTAGTCGATGGCTACTAACACAAATTCATGCCCATTGCTTCCTGTCGGGGCTATTTTCCCTATCACGTCAATACCCCAAGTTGCGAACGGCCAAGGAGTCGTCATGCAGTACAGGTCATGAGGCGAGAGATGGTTGAGGTTGGCAAACCGTTGGCACTTGTCGCACGCTCGGACATGTTGGACACAGTCTGTCTCCATGGAAATCCAGTAGTAATCCATTCTGAGGATTACTTGCATCAGGGCTCTGGCATTCATATGAGGACCGCAGGGACCATTGTGGACTTCAGTCATCAACTCTCTGGCCCTTTATTGAGTGACACATAAGAGGAGTGGTCCTTGGTACCGTTTCTTGTACAGGTTTCTCCCTAGAATGACATAGTGGGAGGCCAACCTTTTCAGGGCTTGCAAGCTCTTGGCTTTGACACCTTCTTTTGGTCTACCTTCTTCGTCTCTGAAAGCTGACTCTCCATCTTTGAGGAACTGGTAAATTTGATTGTACCATGGTTCCTTGATAGGCTCGGGTCCCAAATCTATTTCACAACAGAAAGCCGGGGCTTCTCTTCTACCCACTCTGAAGGGCTTTATGGCTTTTCCCTCGGGGATCTCTACCAGTGAGGCTAGAGTAGCTAGGGCATCTGTGAATCTGTTCTTTTCCCTTGGCAAGTAGTGGAAAGTCACTTCTCTGAACTGTCCAGTCAACTCCTCCATATGGGTAAGATACCGCTGAAGATTAGGGTCCACAGTCTTCCATTTCTGAGACACAGTTGATGATCGAAGTGGAGTCTCCATAAACTTCGAGCTCCTTGACATTCCTTTCTAAGGCAGCTTCTAGACCAGCAATGCAGGCTTCGTACTCGGCAACATTGTTCGTGGCAGGGAAGTTCAGCTTGAGGGCTATAGGTGTGTGCTCATCTTTCGGATCGACCAGTAGCATCCCTACGCCATTTCCTCTTTTGTTGGCAGCTCCGTCAAAGAATAGCTGCCATCGATTCTCGGGCTTAACTACGAAGATCCCTTCATCTGGGAATTGGGATTCAGGCCCACGGTCCTCCTTACTGGGGAAGTTTTCCAGATGGTCTGACAATGCTTGACCCTTGATGGCCTTTCTGGTCACATAGTTGATGTCATACTCTGCTAAGAAGAAAGACCACTTTGCTAGACGCATCGAGAGGGAAGGCTTATCGAAGATGTACTTGATGGGGTCCATTTTTGAGACCAAATTCACAGGGTGGGCTTGCATATAATGCTTCAGTTTGCCGACTACCCAGACCAGTCCTGCACAAGTCTTTTCACATGCTGAGTAATTGAGCTCACTTCCCTGTAGCTTCCGGCTGACAAAGTAAATGGCATTCTCTACCCGAGAGTCTTTCTTCTCCTGAGCAAGCATAGCCCCAACTGTCGTATCAGTGACAGTGAGATAAAGCAGAAGGGGTTTCTGTCTATGAGGGGGGCATAGCACCAGAGGATGTACTAAGTACGCCTTGATCTGGTCAAAGGCATCCTGGCATTCTTCGGTCCATTCTGTGTCTACATTCTTCTTCATGAGCTTGAAGATGGGCTCGCACATAGTGGTCAACTGATTGACGAAACGGGCGATGTGCGCAACTTGCCCATAAAGCTCTTGACTTACATGCAGGTTTGAGGTGGCCTCATGTCCATAATGGCTTTGATCTTTCGGGGGTCGACTTTGATACCTCGCTCTGTGACCATATACCCAAGCACTTTTCCCCTTGTCACTCCAAAGGTGCATTTGGTAGGGTTTAGTCTCATGGAATGCTGTCTCAGCCTCTCAAAGAACTTTTACAGGTCAACAAAGTGCTATCCATTCTCGCCTTTGGAGTGGATTATCATGTCGTCGACGTAGACCTCAATCTCCTTGTGGATCATGTCATGAAAAAGCGCGGTCGCTGCCCTTTGGTAAGTAGCCCCGGCATTCTTAAGCCCAAATGGCATCACTATATAGCAGTAAGTTCCCCACGGTGTGGTAAAGGCTGTCTTTTCTTGGTCTTCCTCGGCCATCTTGATCTGGTTGTAGCCTGCAAAGCCATCATCGAAGGATTTGACTTCATAGTTGGTAGTGGAGTCCACCAGGATGTCTATGTTTGGCAAGGGGTAGTCATCTTTGGGGCTGGCCTTGTTCAGATCTCAGAAATCCACACAGCAGCGCACCTTCCCATTGGCCTTGGTTACGGTCACGATGTTGGACAACCATGTCGGGTATTCAATGACTCTGATGAATCCTACCCACAGTAGTTTCTCAATCTCTTCTTTGACCTGTAGAGACCATTCCGGCTTGATCTTCCTCAGTTTCTGCTTTACTAGCTTAGCATCTGGTGCTAGAGGGATTCTGTGCTCCACTATTGAACTGTCTAGCCCCAGCATATCCCTGTATGACCATGCAAACACATCCATGTATTCTCTGAGCATATCGATCAGTCTGTCCCGTTCAACCCCCTGGAAGAATTTTCCAATCTGTGTCTCTTTAGGTTCCTCGACAGTACCCAAGTTAACACTCGTCAAAACCTCCTCGACAGCTTGGGCCCGGTTTTCCTCTTTTTCTGAAACCTGCTTAAAGATTTCTTTAATGTATTGTTCATTTAGTGTGTTTGCATCTTGTTCAAATGATTCATTATTAACTGTTGTTAAGTTTTGAGTTAATTTATCATTTGTTAAGTTGGCAATAAGGGGATAATCAGAAAGATCTGTCATTTCATTCAAAGTAAGAGGAAAGATGACATCGATTACATATTCATAATCCTCAGGCGTGAGGCCTTCGGATGACTCAGAGGACTGGAATTCAAAGATTCCTGACTCGATTGTATGGACAACAGGGTGTTTGACACGACTGGGCTGAGAAGGACGTGGTACCAATCCAAGCTCCGTGATCATTTGCTGTCGACTGGCTATCGGTCCTGAGAATGTCTCCCAATTCTTCAACGGCATCTCTGTCTTAGTCACCAAAGTGCGGGGATCAAAAGGATTTTCACCGCCGTCTCCAATTACAACAACTATTTCATCATCTGAGCTAAAGTCGATCAAATCAGGGATCTGTGCTTCTTCGTCAAACAATTCTTGCAAACCCCACTCACTGTCTTCACTACTGGTAGCTTCTATCTGGCCGATCTTCGGAAGAGCTAACTCGAAGGCGGAGAAATCCATTACCCCGGATGAGAAGAGTGCTGACTCTTTGACACTGTTCGGGTTTCCTTTGAAGACATACTCGTTCTGAACGGTGGTGGTGGCTCCAGGAATGTCTGGCAAGTCAAGGAACATTCTTCGAACAGGATTTGCTGGTTTTCCCCTAACTTTCTCAAGGTTTTCCAGAAGAGTTTTTCTCTGGCGATCATTTTCACCAAATTGGGTCCCACCTTTTGTAAAGTAATGGGTCAGAGATGAACTGTAGGGATGGAGATGGACCCCTTCACTTTGTTTTCCTGGAACTGTGCCTTTAGCTTTTCTGTCATCCCGAGAGTTCGGTTTGTATCCCAAGCCATATCTGGTAGTCTGTTCCTTCACATTAATGATAGTGCTGCGACCCTGGAGTCTTTTGCCCAATCCAAGCCCCGGAAGGTAACCCATTTTTCTCATCATTCGCATGGCAGGAGGGATTTTATTGGAGGTAGCAGTGAGGTCAGTGTAACAAACTTGTGCCTTGGAAGAAGCTACAGAGAATCCCGTTAATGCTAACCCTTCATCATCATGCTTGATTTCCAATATCGGGATATCTCCAGTGCTGGTTCCTTCTACCGTGACACTGTCTCCGTAAATAGTGGTGATAGTACCATCACTTGACTGAAATTTGACGCACTGGTGCAGAGTAGAGGCTACCCTGTTTATCTGGTGGATCCAAGGCCGTCCCAGCAGAGCAGTAAACGAGATCGAAATGTCGATTACTTGGAAGTCAACATCCATGACCTTTTTCCCGAACCACAATTTGAGAGTAGCAATCCCCAAAACTGATCGTGCAGTGGAGTCATAGGCCTTAATAGTCTGACTAGAAGGCTTCAAATTTGTGGGCTTCAAGTCCAGTAAGTCCATCATCTTTGCTGGCAGGACGTTCATTGCGGACCCTCCGTCAACTAATACCCGTGGCAAACAGCGTTCTTCCAACTGGACTGTGATGTAAAGGGGTTCGTTATGACTAGCCCCATACTTTGGCAGGTCCAAGTCGGTGAAGGTAATGATGTTTTCGTAGTGGATACTTCCAATCATCTGGACGACCTCATCTGGGGTGACATTTATGGGCACCATGGTCTTGGCCAAACTTTCTTCTAGCTTCAGCTTATGAGGGTATGAAGAGGTTAACAGGGACCACAAGGAGATGTTGGCCTGAGTACACTTCAACTGGGTCAGTACCGGATCCTCTTTATCAGAGTCAGGCTTTTCTGCTTCTGGCTTATAAGGTCTTTTGTCTGCTTTCGGCTCGGAGACGGAAGTTCTTTTGTCACCCTTAGGCTGTTCAACACTCATCTGTCCAGACCGAGTCATCACATAGACATTAGATTTTTCTGGGTCATCATTCCTACTGGAGGATTCTGTCAGCTCTTTCAAGGTTAGAGGCGGGCTCTTGCTGGCGTATGGCCAACTCTGCTGATTAATCTGATTAACCGCACTACTAGAGGCATAGGCGGCTTCCCGAATCTGATCCCAGGTTACTGGCTTTCTGACTTTTTCTGAGTTCTGACTCCCTAATTGGCTTAGCAGCCGGCTGGTTTCAGCTTCACCTTCCTCATTTAAAGCCTTCACAGTCTCGTTCAAGCTTTTCAAGGTCAGCATGCAACAGGAATTATCACCTTCAGAGTTTGGAGCCTGGCGAATGGCTTTCTCACCCAGACTTAGCAACTTTTTTAACAGAGTGGGATCACATTCCTCATCACTGTCAAGTATGTCCCTCCTTTCTCTAGGGGTCAGCCTTCTGACGGCATCTTTGACATTGGCCAAGCATTTTCTGAAGTGGGAAATTCCATCATCGAGAAGGATTTCTGCGGGGTCAAACCTCATGGCGGGTTCCTGTTCTTTACTGTCGGGAAGGTTTTCTGGGCTTTTCGGCTTCTGGGCTAACCACTCATCTACTGTTCCTTCCGATACTTCGACTGTGTCTTCCTCAGTATCACTACAGTAACTTTCGTGAGAACTCTGACTCTGATGACCAATGAGGGGAAAAGCAGGTCGGGATACTTGACGCCATATAAGAGGTATCTTGGACTCTTCCTCTGACTTGGGAATTACCAAGAAAACATCGTTTTCATCATAGGATATGAAGGGGACCGGGGTCGCTTCAAACTTTAGGACTCTTTCCAGGGCATCCATACACTCTTCTTCAGACAAGGTCTCATGGGTGACTCTTAGCACTGCAATGGAGTCTACTCTTCTTCCCGATGGGGGTTTGGCCTCAATGACGCTTACGTGTTCTAGATCGGCGGGTGGAGCCCACTCCCCTTTTTCAGCTAAAGCTTCAAGCAAGTTCCTCCACTCACTGACTAAGTCTTTGTAAGGAGTATTGAATTCTAGGATGTAGAATTCATACGCTGCCTCATCTGAGCTAGCATCCTTTTCCTCTTCCGAGCCTTCACACAGGCTACAGATACATTTTGAAGTGATTCCATCTCCTATTCTAGGTCTGTGGTTTTCTACTTCATCTTGCCCTCTGGGTTTCACTTCCGTCAACTCCAGGTTCATTCCTTCTACTGAACTGTCATCATCACTGTAAATCCATCCATTCCTATTCTCATTTCCGACTGACTCTTCGCTGTAGCTGTCTGAGAGGTGGACAAATTCACAGGCGTTGACAAAGTTAGAAAGGTCAGGCTGATACTGGAATTCCAGGGTAAGGAGATATGGATCAGGCTGAAAGGAGGGAAAAATTCCCATGGGGTAATGCAGAGGCTGCGTGACTGGGATAGCTGCGTCGTTTGCTCTCTGTTGGTAGGGAACAAAACTAGGTCTTATCTGAGGAGGCGAGGGTGTCGGGACCCTGACGGCTTGGGATACTGGAAAGGACTGGAAAGGGGAATTCCTTAGCAATGGATCATACGTGGATGGAGGAGGGCATTGGTTATAGGCTAGCTCTTCTTCCCTAGGTTATTCGATTACCCCGAACCGGCTAACATTTTTCGGTCAAATCGGCCATTCGACTCTCGAATTGACAAAAGCGAGGATTACTGCGAACTGCGAGAATTCTGCGCTAACAAGTCGCTGACCCGGTGTTCTCACCCACTTCTTTCTCGCTGCGGGAAAGGGATAGGAGAGGTTTAGACTCGGGGTAGGTGTTTAGGCTGAAGGCTCAGGCAATATGCAAATTAGAATCTTCCAGTTTACTTAAAACAGTGTCTTTTATTAATTTCTATTTGGTTGGAAAAGGGGGTTTGCCCTTTTTTTTCGCAACTACTCTAGATCCTGGATCAGTGGGTTCCGTCACTACGTCTATAAGCCCCTCGTATTCCACCTGTATTTCGACCTCCCAGGGTGGACAGCCCCGTGCGAGGGTCCTATAGGGCACGCGGATCCCACCGACCGAGAGAGAAGAACGCTCCTAACGGGTCTAGCGGGTCATAGGAACTTTTAACGCACGAGCGATGCGGATTATAGTCAAGGCAATACCGGGAAAGTCTTGTCTTTCAGCCTTAACGAAATTTCGGCAGAGTTTCGCTTGCGCGATTGACGTTTTGACTTTTCGGCAATGTCCGAGAAGATAATAAGCATGGGTCGGGCGGGAAAAGTCGGATGACACAGTGTCACATTGAACTTTGTTGCATACGCCGTGCGTGAGTCAGAATCGAAGTCAATGCGGGGTCAAGATCTTGCCAATTTTTCCTTGTCGGAATTTTGGCAGAGCTTCGCTTGAACGAAATATCTTTGGATTTTTGGCAAAGACTCGGTCTCGACTCTTACGCATTCCGTGCGGGTCAAGGTCAAAGTCAATGTCGGAGTCAAGATTCCACCGATTTTTCCTTGTCGGAATTTCGGCAGAGTTTCGTTTGAGCGAAAGACCTTGACTTCCGTTATGAACTAAGGCTTGACCTTTACGGGGATATGCAACTGGGCTATATGACATGGACTAGACCAAAAACCAACCAAAAGTCACGGTTTTTTGAAACTTGTGACACGGGCAATTTGTGCATTAGTCGACCTTTGGGTTTGCCATAGGGAGTTTAAGGGTGATTCCGTGCGCGCCGGGAGCATCGTAAAAATTTGTCTGTGGCTATGACTAAAAAACCACCCCGGGTTTGAAGGACGTGCGTGCAAAGTGTACGGGATATATAAGGTGCGCGTAGTGTGCGGTCTCCTAAAAATGTTCCTTTTTGAGTTAAAAGAGAGATTTTCATAAATGTGTTTTAAAAGGAATATTTTCGGGACGGGGGAAAATGCAACAGTTAAAGCACGTAAATTTTAAGGAGCCCCGATCGGCTTTGGCCGAGTAGCCCCAAGCTGCTAGGATCGCCAGATTAACCTCGATTTTTCCTGGTGGAATTGCCAGCTGAGGCCGCCCGAGTCGAGAATCGAGGAGGATTGAGCGCGTGCATTGCATGGATCAATTTTCCGAGGTTCCACTCCTTTGTAGTTTCAAGGTCGTTCCCGAACTTTTAGGCACCTTACTTTTTCCAATTCGGTATGCACAAATCCCCAGAATCTGCAAATGATGCAATTCAAGGCAAAGAAAGCGAAGCATGATAAACGGAATCCACGACGGGAGTCTAACCCGCTCAAAGGGAAAAGCTTTCTTTTATTTATTTTTTTCAAATTTTTTTTCGAAAAGGGATACTGGTACGTGGGATTGTTAAACCACCGTTTATCCCAAGCCCCGGGTTAGGGAGCGATACTGAAATTACCCGGGATCCGGCTCGCGCGCGGAGGCCCCGTGCATCTCGCAATTGTCGCTTTTCGGGAAAGTCGCCCGGATCCGAGAGGCGCTGCGTTCGTGCCGGCATCGCTTTATTCCGCTTTAGCGTTAGTTGGAGGTGTCTCGCTGTGTTTTTCTTTGTAGAGTCGCCACGCCGTTTTTATTATTAAGCCCAAAACATTGAAAAAGGGCATCAGTTTAAAAATAATAATAAACTATTTTTGTGTGATGAGATTTTGAGTTCGGAGGTCAGATGACTCCTCGGGAAGAGAATATTAGAATCTTAGAGCTCACCCGAGTCGCCTCGTAAATACGAGTCTTTCGGATACCCCTAATATTCTTTAAATGTTGTGTGTGTGTGTGCTTTTAAAAATGCATGCTGTGTCGGATGTCTACATTGTACACTGCGTATTGAAATGTATTGAAATAGTAATGGAAGGAAGCCTTACCAATGTTGGTTCGTGTCTGTCTTCCGCCTGGGAATAGTGTTTGAGGATGGAATAGTGTTCGGCACGGGCAGGGATTGCCCAGGAGGGGCCGGTTGTACACGGACGAGTTTCGGCGTGAGTTGAGATTGTAGGCTGCGTTCGGGCAGAGTTTCGGCGTGTGTTGGGATCGCAGGGATCACTCGGGCAGAGGTTCGGCGTGAGTTGGGGTGGCAGGAGTCACTCGGGCAGAGTTTCGGCGTGATTTGGGATCGCCGGTTTGACTCGGAAAGAGCCGGGACGCCTCGGGAAAGACCAAGCAAGGCCTCGGAGTACCACGAGGGGCCTCAGAGTACCTCGAGAGTGCCTCGGGGCAGCGCGGGAGCGTCGCGGGAGCGCTCGGGGAGGCTTCGGAGCACCACAAGGGGGCTCGGAAGGCCTCGGAAGGATCTGAAAGGGGCCGGGATTGCCCCGAAGGGTCTTAGAGGGGGAGCGTGAAGGCTTAGGGAGAGAAGAGAAGAAGGAGGTCTTCGAGACTGTGTTTGTGAGTCTGCGGTGTTTCCCATGTGCTCGGAAGAGGGTGATCCAGATTGGGATACTTACAGAAGCCCCTCAACGACGTCACTTATGGAGGAAGTGGGGTCGTTGATAAGATAAAGTCCTAATGCGGATCGCGTCTTTGGGAGAAGAAGTGGCCAGAGTGGAGGTCGGGGTGAGAACATGGCGGTGTCTGTTGTGTGTGCCGTTTAGGTCGGTTAGGCTGGACCCTGTGATAGGATTCCTACGTATCCCTGGCGGGAATCAAGCCCGATCGTGAGTTCGTGTGTGGGAGTGAGTGTTGTAGTGCTTGCGAGGACGGGAGATGTCCTGCGACTAAGACTCTGATGGGCGGACGTGGTGGTGTCTGGGTGACCGTATAGGTCGATGGTGAGGACGTGGCGGCGTCTTGGGTGACAGGTATAGGTCGATGGCATTTGGACCTGTGATAGGATTCCTACGTATCCCTGGCGGGAATCAAGCCTGGCCGTAGTTCAGAGGTCGTGAAATTGTGAGTGCATGTGGGCGTGATGGTGCCCTGAAGTATCGTGTGACCGCCAAAGTCAGTGGTAAGGACGGGGTGGTGTCCTAAGATGTGGTGACCACTGAGGTCAATTGTGAGGACGTGGTGGGGTCTTTGAGATGGAAATTTTACGATTTTCCTAATCGGGTGGTTTAAGGACTTTCGGGCCGAAGATAGTGATTTGGGAGGTTTATACGGTCTTTCGGACCGAGTGGTTTAAAGCCTTTTGGGAAATTTGGAGATAGTATGAAGACTTGAGTCATCTTACGGTTGCGGTTGCCATGCGTGAGGACTTTGAATCGTCTTCTGGCTACGGTTTGCCATGCGTGAGGACTTTGAATCGTCTTCTGGCTGCGGTTTGCCATGCGTGAGGACTTTGAATTGTCTTACGGCTGCCCGGTTGTGCCATGCGTGAGGACTTTGAATCGTCTTGGCTGCGGTTTGCCATGCGTGAGGACTTTGAATCGTCTTACGGCTGCGGTTTGCCATGCGTGAGGACTTTGAATCGTCTTGGCTCACGGTTGTGCCATGCGTGAGGACTTTGAATCGTCTTACAGGCTGCGGTTTGCCATACGTGAGGACTTTGAATTGTCTTCTCTGGCCGCGGCGTGCCATGCGTGAGGACTTTGAATCATCTTAGGCTGCGGTTTGCCATGCGTGAGGACTTTGAATCGTCTTCCCGGCTGCGGTTGTGCCATGCGTGAGGACTTTGA
>JAFEMH010007778.1:0-77227 GCA_022495995.1 Adenophora triphylla var. japonica
CAAATTTTTCAAAAACAAGGGTCCGTCCCTACGCAACACATTTTCAAAAACAAAGGTTCGTCCCTACACAACAAATTTTTCAAAAACAAGGGTCCGTCTCTACACACAAATTTTTCAAAAACAAGGGTCCGTCCTTACACAAAACATTTTCAAAAACAAGGCTCTGTCCCTACACACAAAATTTTTCAAAAAGGGTCCGTCCCTACACACAAATTTTTCAAAAAAAAAAAAAAAACAAGGTCCGTCCTTACACACAAATTTTTCAAAAAAATAAGGGTCCGTCCCTACACACAATTTTTCAACACAAGGGTCCGTCCCCTCACGATAATTTTTCAACAAAAGGGTCCATCCCTGCGCAACACAATTTTTCAACAAAAGGGTCCGCCCCCATATGACACATTTTCAACAAGGGTCCATCCCTACACGACACATTTTCAACCATCAAAGCATGAATTTCAAGGAGAGGCACTTTATTATTTTTATTATTTTATTATTATTATTATTATTATTATTATTATTATTATTATTATTATTATTATTATTATTATTATTATTATTATTATTATTTTAAATATTATTATTATTTTTATTATTATTTTTTATTATTATTTTACTGTTCATACGTGTTTTTTGATTCAGCACTTGGCTTAATACTTACGGCTTATAAGGGGAATTGTTCTTTAATTGGCTTATACATGACTTATGACTCATTTTATCCAAAATGAAATCAAACGGTTCAAAATGACTTATGGGGAGTCATAAGTCATAAACACTTTGGAATAAGTCAAACCAAATGGTGTCATTAGTGTTTCACAAACGTACTGCTTATATAACAACTTTTGATAACATTTAATATATTGAGAGTTTATGTTGTACTTTTATTTATTTATGTTTTCTAGAGTATATATATATATATATATATATATATATATATATATATATATATATATATATATATATATATATATATATATATATATATATATATATATATATATATATATATATATATATATATATATATATATATATATATATATATATATATATATATATTCATCAATTTTTCATGCTACACATCTAAACTTAATCTATGTCGTTTAGTTGGATATATATATGTGATCATTGTGAGTTTAGTTGTGAATCAATTACAACGACTGCTTATTTAATCCTAATATTTGTATAACTAATGGACGGAATTGTGTTGAACGACAATAAATGTGCACATATAATTGTCGTTTACATTATAAATATGATTATAAGGGCTTATTAAATATAAACAAATATTTATGCAATTCAAGTGGGAGATTGTTGGAATATGGATTGCAAAATGTGTATACTTGATAAATATATATAAACATGTAGATGTACATGTATAAATCATAAATATAATATTATAATATAAGTGTAGAAAATTAATCAATCTGTAGTATTTCTGAGGTGTAAGTTGTCATTTAATGAAGGACAGAATGATAACTTTACAACATTCTATGTGAAAGGGTGTAGTTCATAAATGAAGTGTCAATTAGTCTTATATATATATATGACATTTCATCAGCATTTAGAGATATATAAAACATTCATATTATGTCATACAAGATCGAGAGAGGACACTATTGTTTAAAAACAACTCCATCTCCCTATTTTCTTCTATTCTTCTTCTACAATATCAAGATTAGATGAATTTAACAGGTACGATTACACCTTTATCTATTATCAAATACTAGAATAAGCCGGTGTTCGAGGACACGTTTTTTTTTTAATTTAAAAAAATAAATTTTTAAGGGCAAAATGGGAAAGGGACAAAATAGTGAGGGTAAAATGGGAAATTTGGCCTTTAAAACTATTCATAGTACTAGTACTGTTCACAATGGTGAAGTGGACAACTATGATTTATACTATAGATTTTCCAAACTAGAATATTGTGACGTTAAATAATGAACAAGAATGTTCCAATATTCTAAAGCACTTGATGACTTAAGATTGTCACATGTTTTATAATGAAAGAAAAGGAATAAACGATGGAGTATTAATTTTTCATTACACTTATCTCAATGAAAGTCATTTAGTATTGGGCAAGATATTAACCTTTTAAAAGTTTGAGGGAGAAAAGGATAATAATATTTAATGAGTGTTTAGTTGTTGACAAAATTATTCCAATTAATTAAGCACGAGGAAAGTTCATACTTATCAACGATATACCTAATTTTAGTTGGACCTTTTTTTTTCTGGAAAAAGTTTTAGGTCAAAACATTAATATCTTTAATATTAACAATATTAATGTTCATACTCTTCCTAATCTATAGTATAAATGGCAACATGAGTGTACAGTTGAATGAACAGTACCAAATGCAAAATTTCCCATTTTGCCCTCACTAAGTTGTCCCTTTCCCAGTTTGCCCTTTAAAAAAACATGTGTCCACGAACACGGACTTTTACTAGTATTAAAAAAAGGCACAAAAATGACTTTACACGAAAACTAAGTGGACTTTCTTAGATACTCTCCTCTATTTCATCTAAAACCTCACAAAATTCCCCCTCATCATACATGCGGTGTTTCATCGTATCATAAATCGGGATTTCAATCCTTTCATTCGCCATCATCATAGATAATTTCTCATTCCCCAAAATTATTATAGTATTTGTTGTAGTCATGAAGGGACGTCCTAACAAAATAGGTGTCTCTCTATGCATACTTTCTCCATTAACTATATTCAAAACAACAAAGTTAACGAGAACAATCAAGGTCCCCACTTGTACTAGCATATACTCCACATATTCATCGGTTCCCTAATAGAACAGTCCGCTAAATTGAGGGTCATTGTGATGGGCTTTAACTCAGACAAGCCCAATTTCAAGTATGTGTAGTATGATAATAAATTTATGATAGTACCAATATCTAACATCGTCTTCACCTTTTTGAAATCTCCCAAATTAAAAGAAATTGTGAAACTTTCGAAATCATTTTGTTTAGGTGTAAGGTCTTGTCGGAATATGACAATCGCATTCTCTCCCGTGATCAACATCTCATCATCTCTATAACTATGCTTTTTAAAGTTTATTTCCTTGAAAACTTTTGCTAGGCCGAAATATTTTTAATAACTTGAAGCAAAGGAAGATTAATGCTTACTTTGGAGAACATCTCAATCAATTCTTTAATTTGCATGATGCTGTATTTTGAGGCTCACCAATCGACCGGGAAAGAGCACCGGTGATACATATGGCTTGGGGGGTATATAAGTGTTTTTGGGATTTTCCTGCAATCCATGTGTACTCTTTTGTGCATCTTTTTTTTTTCAGAAAAGGGAAGAGGAGAAGAAGAAGAAGATGAATGAGAACTAACCTCTTGAATTACCACTTTGCCATTCCTTGGGGTGGATATTGCCATAGCTTGTTGCCGTTGACCCAGAAAAGTTTCGGGCTTGTGGCTTTTAAGGATTTCAGCAAGTTACACTATTTGAGTTTCAAGCTTTTTAATAGCGGCACTATGTTGCCTTGATTCTTGTTCTTGCTCCAACCCCATTCTTTTCATGGCCTTTTCCCAAGGCTCTTTTTTAGGTTATATTGCCCTTGGGGTGGTGAAGTAGGGGTTTATTTTGATTAACTTTGTTTCTCCCATGAGAAGTTGAGATGATTCCTCCACCCCGGATTATAGGCATTGCTATAAGGATTGTTTTACGGAGACCTTGAGCTGTATCCATTCAGTGCATGTACATGCTCATCATTAGCAATAAATTGTGCACTAATAGAACAAAAGTTAGTAGCACGAGTATGCAAACCATATATAGAACAAGCATCTTGCACAATATTGGCATCAAGAGAAATGCCTTTAACATTAAACATAACAATTAATTGAGACACTTGATTAGCCAAAATAAAAGAATAAAAACCTAGATAAAACCTTAAAATCTTCACAAGAGTTGTAAATCTAAATTATAATGTAAGAGGTGATAGATGATCTACAAAACCTAATCTAGGGGTGTTTAATTAGTAGGGGAGGAAGGGTTTGTTTACATCCAATGAATTCTGCCCAAAACCTTATAGGATCCGAAAAAACTACCCATAATCTGCCATAATCCGTCGAATCCGTCAAGGGATGCGGTCACTCTCCCAAGTTGGGGGCGATCGTTCTCATCCTTTGGAAATTTGACGCATTCCCTCTCTTTATTGGAGCGTTCGCTCTATAGCTTCTTTCCTTTTGGTGTTGCCGCTCCTATTAGAGGGGTGCGGTCGCCCCAGCCTTTGTCCAACTTTGATCCTTCATTTTTTTCATTTTTGCAATTCATCCCCTATACTTACTAAACACTCGAAAATGCATCAAAATTTTAAGGATTAAGCACAAAATAGGTCTAGAAATGTATTTTGGATAGGTGAAATCACATCCATCATATCATATGTATTTTTAAATGAGACACCAAAAATAAAAATTTGTGTCTTTTCGAATGTAACGGAGGTGTATATAGAATGCTAATGCCTAAAAAAAAAAATAAATAACAACAATATACTATTCATGAAAAAATGCGAAAAAATATATTTCCTCCGTCCCACATTAGCTTACCCATTTACTGTTGAGAACGAAAAATAAGGTGTGAATATATACTATAATGTTATTAAAGTAGGAGTTGTGAGTGTGTAGGAGAGAGAAAGTGGGGTAGAGAATAGTAAGTGGATAGTTGTTGTGAGTATGACAAGTGGGTTCTATGAATAAAGAAGTATTAAAAAATTTCCTTTTTAGAAAAGTGTAACTTTAAAGTGGGATGCCCAAAATAGCAAAATGAGTAAGGTAATATGGAAAGGAGGGAGTATATATAAGAAAATGGCAAAGATAATTTTTCATTATACAAACTGAGATATATATATACATGGGACTGTAGCTTTTCTAGATATATGATAAGAACTAATTCTAAGAGACATAAATATAAGTCAACTAATACATTAATCTAAATAAAAGAGCAAGCTGATGTGAATGTACTGAAGAGAATCAGTGCATGAATGCATGAAGAAAGCAACTTGGAAATGCATCAGTTGCATGAATGCATGGAGGAAGTTGTAGGAGTCTTTTGATTCTTTACAGTATATGGTTATATTTATTGTCATTACTACTATTATTGTTGGGTATGCATGTTTTAACCCTCCTATTTTGCATTAGATTTGATTGATACCATAACCTCCTGTCTATTTTAAGGACTTTAGGACCCTATGTAATGAAGCTTAGACTTCAATTTTTTAGCGAAGTCCATTTTATAGAATAGGTTAAAATTAGGCTTGAAGACTGGCACAAGACTCATTAGATTGGAGTGTTGCAGTTCCAAGCTGTTTCATAACCGCCTTATCAAACCGCACATTCAAACCGCATGTGGAACTCCTTGTTGAATTTGCTACTACATAGCAACCGCCTAATGAACCGCACCTGTTCAGTGCATGTTTATGTTGGGTTTCGAGGGTCCATGCGCAGCGGAATAATGCAATAACTCGAAAAACCCCAAGCCCTAGAATCCGTTCTAGATGATTAATTAAGAAAAGATGAAATAGAAATACCAACCTTGAATGCTTCTGCCTTTGATAAACTTGACCCAACTCCAGATTGAACAACCTTGTTAATCCTTGATGAACGAACGGGAATCACGAACTAAAGATCTTGACGAGCGAAGATCCTCTATGTGTATCCACGCGATGAACGAACCCTAGAACTCTTCTAGGCGGATTGCTAGATCCTTGATTGAAACTCCTTTCAATCGATGAATAAATATGGAATTGAATGGTGTTTTGATTCTCAATTCTCAATTGGAATCAATCTATTTTGTGTTTCTCTAAACCCAAAACCATGGAATGACTGCTAGGGCAACTAGGGGTTTGTATTTATACGTTATAAATAAAATCCCTTTGCAAAACCCTAATTTTAAGTCAAATTCGCGTCGCCCAGCCGCCCGGGACGAGTCGTCCCCCACTGTCCCCAGCTTTATGAATCGGCGTCCCCTTAAGGGGAATAGTTGGTTACGGCCTGGGACGAGTCGTCCCCGAGAACAAAAACTCCATATTCTTCATTTTTGACAATTCGTTCGATGCGTGTGACCCCATAGGACTATATTATGTTGGCAATGAGTTCGATCACATCGATCCTCATAAGACATGAGCGGACTCTAGCAAGCCATCATGCCTACCCAAATAATATAATATCAAGTTCGATTTTCCTACATAGAACATATCACAATCCCATTGTCACACGATGTTATATTGAACATGACTCATGGTCCACGTCAACTCATATTGTTCAATGCTTTCTCGTTACTAAGTAAATTGATTAATCGAATGACATTAATCACATTAATTCATTCGGGCATGGCCATGCACTACATCAATCTTACTTACGAGTGGCCTAGCAAACATCTCTCTTTACGAGGGACAATTTCCATCTTGACTTATCATTCTTCCCAACAAGAATCATACCATGCCAATGATAGCCCTTATTGTCATCCGGTTAAAGACAACGTTAAACTATATCAAACATGATATTCATCGAGCGGAAGACGATGATAATCTCAGGTCAAAGGATATCAATGATATGACTATATGAGATTTAATTATGACATTTGACCATGACATAAATCTCATAATGGGTCAAGTCCAGTACCTTGTTCTCTAACAAGTACCCATGAATCTAATGTGCATCTCCATGCATATAATCATCACATGATTATCCATTAGACTTCATACTAGTGCTTCATAAGTACTAGGGACACGATTATTACAATAAACATGCAAACATATATAATAATCAAAGTAATAATCTCATATATAAATGAATAATGACATTACAAATAAGTCTATCTTTATAGGCCTAGGGCACTAACACCTACAGTCTCCCACTTGCACTAGGCCCAATCATTCATGTATCTTATACCCATGGACCTAACATGACCATCATGTTTAGCTTGTGGCAAAGGCTTGGTGAGAGGGTCCGAAATGTTGTCATCCGTTGGTACCTTGCATATCTTGACGTCCTCCCTTTCGCGTATTTCTCTAATGAGGTGGAAACGTCTCAAAATGTGTTTGGATCGTTGATGTGACCTTGGTTCTTTTGCTTGCACAAATGACACCACAATTGTCACAACAAAGTTCCACCGGATTAGTGATACTTGGAACAATTCCAAAACACTAATGAACTTTTGATCCAAACTGCCTTTTCTAGCTACATCATATGTTGCTAAAATTAAGCCCTAAAAGTAGAATCGGCCACGATTTTCTCGCTTGGAACTCTTCCAATAAAATCGCACCTCCAATAAGCATAAACACAAATCCTAATTGCGATTTAATTAACTTTGTCAGTTTGGAAGTTAGCATCCGTGTAACCTTTACAACAAGATTAACTTCCAACCTTTCAAATACCAAGAACGTATCCTTAGTTCTTCTTAGGTACTTTAAGGATCGTCTTGATCGCCATCTAATGGTTCTCACCAGGATCAGATTGGTATCGACTCATCATGCTCAAAGCATATGAGACGTCGGGTCTAGTACAAATCATGGCATACATGACAGATCCAAATGCCGGAGCATATGGAACTTCATTCATTCTCTTTTGCTCATCAGTTGTCATGGGACACTGAGTCTCGCTAAGAGTAATACCATGACCCATTGACAAGTTACCTTTCTTAAAATCATCTAAGAACCTTGTCAATGTGAGTATTTTGACTCAAACCAATTTATCCTTTTAGATCTATCTCTATAGATCTTGATACCAAGGATGTAAGCGGCTTCACCCATATCATTCATTGAGAAACCTTTCCTTGACCAAGACTTGACAGTCTTAAGTGTCGGAACTTTGTTTTCAATGAGTAAGATATCATTGTCATATAACAATAGAAATAATACTATGCTCCCACTGAATTTCATGTATATACAAAGTTCATCTTCGTACTTGATGAAGTCAAACTCTTTGACCGATTCATCAAAATGAAGATTCCAACCCCTCGAAGCTTGCTTCAACCCATCTTATGGATCTTTGCAACATGCATACTTTATTAGAATTTCTTGGATCGACAAACCCTTCAGGCTGTATCATGTATACATCCTTAAGTAGGTTTCCGTTAAGAAACGCTGTTTTGACATCCATTTGTCATATCTCATATTCACAATATGCGATAATAGCAATTGAAACTCTAATAGACTTTGGCATTGTAACGGGCAAAAAGGTTTCAACATAGTCAATACTATGAATTTTCCTAAATCCCTTTGCTACAATCCTTAGTCATGAAAGTATACACCTTCCATCCATGTCGGTTTTCTTCTTGAAAACCCATTTGCACCCTATGGTTTTTACACCTTCAGGTAGCTCAATCAAGTTTCAAACTTGATCATCAGACATGGATTGTAATTCGGACTCCATGGTTCCTAACCATTTATCTGAATTAGGAGTGGACATCGCCTCTAGATAGTAAGTAGGATCGTCATTCTCAATGACTTCCACTTTATTACTTTCCGATATGAGAGATCAATATTTCTCGTGTTCGGATCGTAACCTATCCAATCTACGATGGACATGTGTAACTTGAACCGGTTTCACAACTCCTTGTGAACTTGGTTCCATCTCTACTCTTGGTTCCATGTTATTTTCAGGTTCTTGAACTCTTCAAGATCAATTTTACTCCCACTAGATCCTTTATTGAGAAACTGTTTCTCAAGAAACGAATCATATAGAGCAACAAACACTTTGTTCTCATTGCGGTTGTAAAACTGATATCTGAAATTAACCCTGTCAGATTTGGTGCTAACTTATAAGAGACAGGTCTCTTTACATAAGATTCGCAACCCCAAATCTTCATGAAAGACATTCTTCCATGCCACATCTCATGTGGGGACTTAGGAATCGATTTAGTAGGGACTCTCTTCAGTGTAACCACATCATTTCTAATGCATACCCTCAAAAGGAAATAGGAAAGTCATCTTGACACATCATCGAACGAACCATGTCATACAAGGTTCAATTCCTCCTCTCAGACACACCATACAATGTGGTGTTCCGGGTGGAGTCAACTCTGAAACGATTTCACAGTTTTGAGATGATTGTCAAACCCTTGGCTCAAATATCCATTCCTTGATCTAATCGAAGTACTTTAATAGTTTTGCCAAGTTGTTTCGTACTCCATCTTGAAATGTTCGAAACATCCCAAACATTTCACCTTTGGACTTCATCGGATAGACATAGTCATATCTAGATAAGTCTTTAGTGAATGTATTGAAATACCAAAATCTTCCCCTAGCAATGCTGCTTAATGGTCCATGTACATCTCAAGTACTAGGATCAATAAGTCACTAGCCCTCCCACTACTCTTAGTGTAGGGTGGTTTGGTCATTTTACCAAATAAACGAGATTCACATACCTCAAATGATTCATAATCATATGAGTCTAAGTGTCCATGTTAATGGAGTTTAGATTATATGTTTCTCATTTATATGACCAAGCCGGCAATGCCATGTGAACGTGTTGTTCACATCATTCGGTTTAGATTTCACACTTATATTATAGATATCTTCAATATTATTTTGTATCTTAACATCAAGGATATGAAGACCATTCAATGATATATGCATTACAATAAGGCATATCATTAAATAAATATAAAGCTTCTTATTCTCAATAAGAAAATTATATTCTTCATCATCCTCATGAGAAACAAAATGATACTCCTACTCAAATTCGGAACGTAGTCACACTTGTTCAAAACAAGTACTAGTCCACAAGGTAAAGTGACTTCATAAGTCCCTACGGCTAATGCAGCAACTCTTGCTTCATTACCACGCATAGGTTTAATTCACCTTCTTTGAGTAGCTTTCTATTCTTTATTTCTTGCACATTTAAACAAATGTGGGATCTATATCCGGTATCATATACCCAAGAACAAGAAGTCGAAAAGAAAATATCTACCATATAGATACTTGAAGTAGTAGCAATCATATTGCCCTTCTTCACCTTTTAGGCCTTCCTAATTAGCCTTGCAACTTTGCTTCCAATGACAATCTCATTGCAATGATAGCAAAATGCATCCTTTTGAGACACTTTGGGTTTAGCCTCTTAGGCTTTGGCAACTTTTGCCTCAGGTTTAGCAACCTTTGCTTTACCTTCTTGCCTTCCCTCTTGAACCCCTTTCTTGTGTTAACCATTAACACACTTGCGGATTGCTCCTTTTGCATCTCATGCATTAAAAGCCTTCACCACAACATATATCTTTTGTCTAGCTTGCACTTGGAACATTTCCTTTTGTGCGTTGTGCTAGAACAAAAGCAATTTCCACGTGTTCAAGGTCCTTTAAACATGGTGGCAAGTATAGGGCAAACAACATCATAGGAATCATCTAAATGTTTCTTATGTTGCTCCTTACCTGCCCTTTGCAACGTTTGCAGTGGGTTCAGCAGGAATAGATTCGTCAAGAACGTACAATTTTGCTTAAGAACACTTCTTGAGCATCTGATCAAATCAGAATAACTTGTACCGTTCTTTTTGAACTTGTCCTTCATAAGGACGAATCGCAATAATAAGGATTAATTATAGTTTAATGCTATTTCTACAACAAAATATGCAACACATATGAACACATATAAGTACCGATTTCATTTAAGAGATTAAATAACGTATTTCATAAATACTCCCACTAAATTATATAACCTTCTTATGCAAATATGCATAATATAATTTAATAGGCTAAGACCCAACTTTAATTTAATTTCAAGTCGGCTATGGCACGACTGCTCAAAATTAAACTAAAAAGGTAGATAACATTTATCAATCATATCTATATATGACTCTTAGATCATTATGAGATTATAGACATCATATGTCACATGTTTCAATCTCATCTTATGCCTTAGGCCCAAAACTGTTTTGATAGCCTAATTGAGTTCAACCATGTTAAACGTATAGCAATCACTATTTGCTCATCTTGATCATACAAAAATAGAATCAATGTACCTCGCTGTGGCGTAGCCTACATGAAACTATCCGTGTACTTACAAGTGTTTAAACATGGGTGGCATAAAACAAACTCAAATTACAAAGAAGGTTCAATTTTTCATGTGTATCAATTACATGCCAAGGTTGATTCATGAAAACTATATGAGCATAATTATGAACTTGGAATGATGCAACACAAATCATATTTGATTAGTAATTACTAGTACGCGGCCACGTGCTCCAAATTTATCCCACACTTCCATCGAAGTGCCTGTGGGGAAGGTCTTGGTGTCCAACCAATATACTAAGTAACACTTCACAAATATCCTAGATTAATCACATTAATCATATTTAATGAAATTGACATCCCATAATCTAGATTAATCATATTAATCCTATATTTCAATTTCATAATCATGGTATATCAATATATACAATTACTTCACAAGCAAAACTCATACAATTTCACATTCTAGATCATGCATATCATGAAAATTCATATAATCATATTACACAATTATCATGATTATCTAACTAAACATCATGAACGGGGCTCTGATACCACTGTTGGGTTTCGAGGGTCCATGCGCAGCGGAATAATGCAATAACTCGAAAAAACCCCAAGCCCTAGAATCCGTTCTAGATGATTAATTAAGAAAAGATGAAATAGAAATACCAACCTTGAATGCTTCTGCCTTTGATAAACTTGACCCAACTCCAGATTGAACGGCCTTGTTAATCCTTGATGAACGAACGGGAATCACGAACTAAAGATCTTGACGAGCGAAGATCCTCTATGTGTATCCACGCGATGAACGAACCCTAGAACTCTTCTAGGCGGATTGCTAGATCCTTGATTGAAACTCCTTTCAATAGATGAAGAAATATGGAATTGAATGGTGTTTTGATTCTCAATTCTCAATTGCAATCAATCTATTTTGTGTTTCTCTAAACCCAAAACCATGGAATGACTGCTAGGGCAACTAGGGGTTTGTATTTATACGTTATAAATAAAATCCCTTTGCAAAACCCTAATTTTAAGTCAAATTTGCGTCAGTCCAGCGCCCAGGGGACGAGTCGTCCCCTGGCACCCAGCTTCTGAATCTGGCGTCCCCCTTAAGGGGAATAGTTGGTTCTGGCCTGGGGACGAGTCGTCCCCTGAGAACAAAAACTCCATATTCTTCATTTTTGACAATTCGTTCGATGTGTGTGACCCCATAGGACTATATTATGTTGGCAATGAGTTCGATCACATCGATCCTCATAAGACATGAGCGGACTCTAGCAAGCCATCATGCCTACCCAAATAATATAATATCAAGTTCGATTTTCCTACATAGAACATATCACAATCCCATTGTCACACGATGTTATATTGAACATGAGTCATGGTCCACGTCAACTCATATTGTTCAATGCTTTCTCGTTACTAAGTAAATTGATTAATCGAATGACATTAATCACATTAATTCATTCGGGCATGGCCATGCACTACATCAATCTTACTTACGAGTGGCCTAGCAAACATCTTTCTTTACGAGGGACAATTTCCATCTTGACTTATCATTCTTCCCAACAAGAATCATACCATGCCAATGATAGCCCTTATTGTCATCCGGTTAAAGACAACGTTAAACTATATCAAACATGATATTCATCGAGCGGAAGACGATGATAATCTCAGGTCAAAGGATATCAATGATATGACTATATGAGATTTAATTATGACATTTGACCATGACATAAATCTCATAATGGGTCAAGTCCAGTACCTTGTTCTCTAACAAGTACCCATGAATCTAATGTGCATCTCCATGCATATAATCATCACATGATTATCCATTAGACTTCATACTAGTGCTTCATAAGTACTAGGGACACGATTATTACAATAAACATGCAAATATATATAATAATCAAAGTAATAATCTCATATATAAATGAATAATGACATTACAAATAAGTCTATCTTTATAGGCCTAGGGCACTAACACCTACAGTTTATCATCTACTTATTCTAAGTGATATGAACCGCATGTTGAAAACCTCACTTATATCTTTTGCAACCGCATGCTTGAAAATTACTTAAGAGTTACTAAGTATATAGGTTGGACACCATAACCTTCCCCTAAATCACAACTGCTTGCAGTGTGGGATAACTTTGGATTACAATGCCACGTACTAAGTAAATATACTTTTGTATTTTTCTTATTTGTTTTCCTACCTGTATTCACAGTTTACTTGAGGTATGGAAACTATCATTTCCAAAACCGCACTATTGCCAACCGCATGTGTGCACCAAACCGCTTGTGACCTGTGATTTTATTAAATTGCTCTAACTTGTGTGTTTTCTTTGTAGAATACCAAGTATTTCTTACCAGGTTGGGAGATAAATGAACCTGAACTGCGGTCTGATGCTCTTGGAAGGGAGATGATCATGAAGATGCAAGCCTCTGGAATCCTTCCCCTTTTCAACAAACAGCAAACCTATACCATCCCTCTATTCATTGACCAATTCTACGCAACCGCAGTGCGTGGAGAGACAGAGCTATCAGATGGAACCAAGATCCCTAGCTTAGTGGGAGTTGTTGAAGGATTTAAGGTGTCCATTGATTACCTTGACATCAGAAGCACCTATGACTTCCATGTGTCTGGTGCTCCAGTGGAAGTATCCCAGGAGGTTCAGGATGCTACTTGCTCAACCCTTACTGGAACCCTGGATTCCTTGTCTGGCTACTACAAGAAGAAGGCAAGAAGAGATTTTGGGGAACTTATGAGCCACCTCTGCTATCTAGTAGGGAAGTCTGTGTGTGGGAAGACAGGGAACCACAACAACTTCACCTCACAGCAGTGGCAGTATTGTTGTGCCATCAACAACAGCATGAAGCTCCATTGGCCCAAGATTTTGATGAGAGCTGGCCAGCAGCATTGATGCTTATCAGCTGAAGACTAAGGATGTGCATACCAGATGGAGACCTTTTGGTAGATTGCTAACCGCCATCTTTGCCAACTACCAGCATTTGGAAGACATGAGAACTACTACTCCTGACATCTGTTTTCATTGGGGTGTTGAAGAAACTTTTGGACTCAAGGTTTGCCATAACTTCAGGTTTTCATTTGGCAATGATGACTACAGAGCCCTCTATGATGCTGATACCTTTCAACCCAAGGAACATTTTGTGGAAATGACCCCTGCAACCGCAGTGACAGCATTGGGTAAGGCCTTGAAGAAAGTTTCAAGGAAGAGGAAGACTCCTGCAGAACCGCTTCATAAGCCAACCAGAACCGCACCTACACAACCGCGTGGTGCAACTGGTGCTGGCCCCAGTAAGAAAGGGAAAGATAAGATGTCTCTTCTGGATGAGATTGCTGAAGAAGAAGAAAAAGATGCAACCATTCCACCTTTGGTTGCTAAAGCTAAGAAGGCCAAACAGACTAAGGATAATTTGGCCAAGATGTCTGATGAAGATCTGACCGCCTTCTACAAGGCAGAGATTGAAAAGATAGAGAGAAAAATGGCTGAGAAGGGTGCAGCTAAAGGAAAATCCAAAGAACCTATTCCCCAACCGCCTCCTTCTCAACCGCCCCAAACCCAACCGCTTACTCATTCTCCTGCTCAATCTCCTATCCATTCTCATCATTCATCCCCTGCCAAATCCCCTACACCTGAACCGCCTTCTCCTCCTCAACCGCAAAGAGCAGCAACCGCTCAGGGGGAGAAGCCAAAAAGACTTAAACAATTGGCCCAGAAAAGGACCCCAATCAAAGGCCCCAAATGCTTTTTGCACCATGTTTCCAAACAACCTACTCCTTCTCCACCTTCTTCCCATTCAACTTCAAATTCATCATCCCATTCTTCTACCAAATCCCATTCCTCCTCTAGCCAAAACCGAACCCCAACTCCCTCACCTCAACGTTCCAACCGCTCAAATTCCCCTCCTCCTTCAAACCGCGCTCAATCACCTCCTTATTCTCACACTCCTGCCATCTCCATTTCTAATCTGAATCGTGATCCAACCCCTTCTCCTAACCGCGTCAATTTACCTCCTCCTCCTCCTCCTGAAAATTCTCCAAACCGCGTTCATACTCCACCTCCTCAAAATTTCCCTCAACAGAAATCCCCTTCTGTTGAACTTCACACCACCAGTTCCTCCTCAAATTCCAACCCCATCACTTCTGGAATTCCTACTTCTAACATTCCACCTCCTCCAACCGCACCAATTTCAACCGCACCAATTCCTACCATCCCAATCTCAACCGCTCCTACTACTTTACCCCAAACACTTCCTATACCTCCCTCAACCGCTTCACCTTTTACCGTCCCAGCCAGCCGCCTTTTCCAAACCCTTCTAAATCGATTATCTCAAATCGCTCCTCCAACTCAATCTCAACCGCCTCCCTCTGTTACCCAAATTCCATCCATTCCAACCGCTCCTTCTGACTACCTTCAAATTCTATCCACCCTCCAGCTGATTCAATCACAGTTGGGTGTAAACCAAGGGCATATGCTGAGGTTGACTGAATCTAACCTTGCCCTGGCTGCCTCAAATTCATCCCTAGAAGCCTCCAACCGCACCCTTCTTTCCAAGGTGGACTCTCAAACCACTGAACTGGCAATCATGAAAGCCCAATTGATTGATGCCATTAAGGGGGAGAGAGTTTCCACATTTCAAACCGCATCAACAACCCAAACCGCTGAAGCTGTCAAAACCGCAGCTACAGAGTATTTTCAAGGCTTTAAAGAAGATTTAGCCAGAGGAGTGCTTAGAGCCATGGGTGATGCTGTTTCAAAGACCCAACTTAATGAGATGCTCACTAACCTTTCTAATGAGTTTGTCTATTCCACCAACTCTGCACTGGTATCTTTTATGAAGACCCTTCAAGAAACCCAACCGCAACAAGCCTCAACTTCAGCCGCTCCTTCCCAAACCGCTCTGGATGACTTGCAGCTGAAAATCTTTAATGAACTGGAATCCCTCAAAGACAGAATAAATGTTGATCTCAACATAGTGGGAGATAGTATCAAGGAGCAAGTAACCAATTTTGATGGTGATATCTCTTTCAGGTTTGAAAACCTCAAGGCAGGCTTCAACCTCAAGCTTGACAACTCCATCAAGGAATTGAAGTCCAATCTGAATGTGACAGTTGATTTGGAACCCTTGAGAGATGCTCTATCTACTCAAACCATAGCCATTCGTAATGAGATCTTCACATTCTACAACTCTCTCAAAGCCTTCGCATTGAAGGCTTCACAACCGAGATCAAAGAGAGTGTAGCCGCCAATACCGAGATCGGTTGATGTTGTAGGATCAACCGTCGCTCAATCGGCAACCGCTCTTAGAACAGTTGAGACCACCTTAGGAAGACAATCGAAGACCTCGAGCTCTTAGAAGAATTATCGAGGTGAAAGCTCAGCCTTCGGACCTTCAGACCGCAAGTGCCAAATCAAGAGGTGAACCAGCGTCATGATCAACCGCGCCATCAACATCATCAGCATCAACCGCATCAGCACTAGGACCGCTCTTCACTGTGATTCCTTTCCTTTTTGCTGAACTCCTTTTTTGTTGGACCGCACTTCATGTATTTTCTTTTGTCCAACTTCTTTTTGTTTTTGTAACCTTATAATTTTCCTTCATTCCTGTACTTGTAATCATCTTAGGAATTAATGGAAATTGCATCATGGTTCCAAAACCTTGTTCATATCAAACTGCTTGTTTGTAGAACAATGAAACCGCTTATGGTCTTAAACCTCATTCAAATATTTTCTAACTTAAAAAATCACTCTTTTGAATTGATGTTTAAACATTCAGTTTAAACCTCTCTTTGAACTTAAACTCATATTTTTAAGTGCACTGAATGCATTTCTATACTTTCCATATTGTAAATGTTTATCTTTCAGATAGTATAGAAATCTATAGCTTAAGCTAAGTGTGTGCATTGACTTGGGACATGAATTACCATGTTAATTCTTATGGACATGTTTTTACCAAGTACAATGTTTGCTTTAGTTATAGTAGGTAATGGCATCAATCAAATAGGGGGAGATTGTTGGGTATGCATGTTTTAACCCTCCTATTTTGTATTAGATTTGATTGATACCATAACCTCCTGTCTATTTTAAGGACTTTAGGACCCTATGTAATGAAGCTTAGACTTCAATTTTTTAGCGAAGTCCATTTTATAGAATAGGTTAAAATTAGGCTTGAAGACTGGCACAAGACTCATTGGATTGGAGTGTTGCAGTTCCAAGCTGTTTCATAACCGCCTTATCAAACCGCACATGCAAACCGCATGTGGAACTCCTTGTTGAATCTGCTACTACATAGCAACCGCCTAATGAACCCTGTGCAGTGCATCTCCAACCGCTCTGTACAACCTCCTGGTGTAACCAACCGCACCTCATAAACCACTCTATACCAGACCGCATCCAATGATTGAAGACTTGAAGTAAACCACTTTTTACCGTTGGAATCCACGTCAGCAATATCAAAAGTCAACCACTAAATCTTGTCACGTGATTCAATGTCAGAGAAGATCTGCAAGGATCTTGAAAAGGTGACAGGTGTCCTAACCTCATTGCTTGCAGCTGGAGCCTGATCAACTTTATCTGCAGCAGCTGTACCAAAGGACAAAAGTGGATATTATGGACCAATGGGAAAGCATCAAGTATAGTCCTTGCAACAGCTATATCCAACGGCTAGTTTCTTGGTGCTTGGGTATAAATACCCCTAATCTTCACCATTTGATTTTTGCTTGAATAATTGAGAAGTGCTATGTTCATAGAAGCTGAAGCTCTGCCCAGAAATTATTCAAACCTTTGAATCTTCATCTTCAACCTTCAAGAAATATTCCCCAGCCCAGAAATCAAGCCTTAACACATTCAAGAATCATTGAGCTCTACATCTCACAGATTTAAAGAGCCTTGATCTTGTTCTCACACACACACCTCACTTGTTTAATCACATAGATTAATCACTTGAGATACACTGGTTATAGTCTTAGGATTTGATCTTCATAGAATAGATTTTAGATTTGAGTATTGATCTTTGTAACTTGTAATTTCTCATACTCATAGTAAAATCACTCTTGAAAATCCAAGACTAACCATCTTGGTAGTGGACGTAGATCGTTTATCGATTGAACCACTCCAAATCACTTGTTCTTACTTTCTGCATTTATATTTCCTGTGATTACTAATTATTTATCTCTGTCTCTGTTTGATCTTATTTTAGTTATCCATTATTTTGAAATAGTGTTTGGAGTTAACATTGTCAAAAATACACGTGTTTGTAAAACTGCAATTATCAAAACCGCACCACCAAAACCGCTTTACAAATCGCCTCTATCAAACCGCTTTGCAACTTAAATATTCCGCTGTGCATTTTACAAGTCTACTTGCAGTGTATTATCAACTGCAAGAGGTTTAGTAAGCATTAGAGGTTTAGTTTTTAAAAGAGGGCAAAAAAATTGTAACAGCTATTCACCCCCCCCCCTCTAGCTGTATTTTCACCCTTGTTGCCACCTTTGGGACCAACAATTATTATAATCCTTGCAAATAACCATGATTGTATAGGAGACGAAATCTTCTGCTTGCTTGTGAACCATATTGTTTATTATCAGGGATTCAACAATTTTGTATCATTGCTAATCTCCTGATCGAGATTGTTTTAGTGCATGAACTTCCTTTTTCTTAGCTTTTTAGGAACTGGTATTGCCATTCATCCTGGTCTGATCCGAACTGATCTTTGTTGAATGAATTGGTCCATTGTTCTATGCCCTACTTCTGACTTCAATAGATCGGGGACAGAGAGTGACCGAAGTGAACGATAGACTATTCCCATCAGTGACCCAATCCAATCCAACCTCAAATAAATTATTAATTTCTCTTACTTTTATATACACAACTCTCAACCTTATATAATATATACTCACATCAGTGACCCAAACCCAACCCAAACTTTTAATAAAATATTTATTTCTCTTTACTTCAACTTACCTAAAATACTTATCATTTTATTTTTGAAAAAATTCCTTTTTAACCACAAATCCCATATCTTATCCCATCAAAACCCAGCCCAAATAAAAAAAGACTACCTCCTTTATTATTCCAAATTAAAATTCCTTTAAACCCCATTATGCTAAGACCGGCCAAATTGAGATACAGACGCCGTTAACTTGCCGTCCAGCGGTTATTTTGGCCGCATAGTTTACGGCATTAAGCACGGATCAAAATTTTTCCGCGATAGAAGAGATTCAAAAATTGAAGAAACTCTGGAGTTTTTTTTCGAACCTGCAATTCATTCATCCTATTCAGTCAATAAGAAAAAAAGGTATTAGATCCGAATTAATATTTTGATTGAATTCCGTCTTGATTGTTTTTTATTTTTGATTTTTTAATTCGGAATTTTTGAGTGTTTGATGAATATTTTGATTGAATTCAGTCATTGATGTGAAGATTTCACTTATTATATAGCAATCATGTGAAATATTTAAACATGTGCATCTAATTGTGGTTTTGGTCATGTCCTTTACCAGAATATATAAGACCTGGTATTCAACATTTTTCTTGTGTTGATTGTTCAATTTGGCCGTTTTGATCTGCATTTCTGTGTCGAATGTGTCATTGTTACTACAGGTTTAAGACCTGTTACAGTTTCTTTCTCGTATTGCTTGTTTGCAGAATATTTCCCGTTTAAGTGCTATATGTGATTGCGTCTAATGTGATGGTCATTTTCAATTATGGAAGTTTATGTGTTGTTGCTAGGTTTGATCAATTCGATTCATACGAGTCTATTGTTCAATGTAAGCAATTACAGGGAATAATATGCTCTGTCAATTCCAGATATTTCTACATTTGGTCCTCCTATAGTTGATGGGGAATCTGTGGTTCTTTCTCCTGAAACAAAACGCCCCCCCTGGTAGGCCAAGGAAAAATCGCTTCATTTCTAGAGGAGAAGTTTCAAAGAGGAAGATGAAATGTCGTCGATGCGGAAAAGAAGGATATCATAATAAAAGATCATGCAAGGAGCCATTGCAAATTACTTATATTTGAGTTTTTGTTTTCTTATTCAAATAATCATTTAAGCCGTTCTAATAATGTTTTATTTGATATTTTACACATGTGTTCATTAGAATGTTATACAATCATTTCAATTTCAGAATTTTGGTTAATTGATTTTTTTATATCCTAAAATATTTGTTGTTATTTGTTTTTTTTATACCAACGTATAAAGGAACTGTAACAGGTCTTAAACCTGTAGTAACAGGTCTCATACCTATGCTATAAGACCTTTGAATGGTCCTATATTAATTGGTATAGGACCTGGCAACATCATATACACATCTATAAGCCCCTTAATTGGTCCTATAACAAGTGGTATAGGACCTGGCAACATCATATACAAAGCTATAAGCCCCTTAATTGGTCCTATAGCAACTGCTATAGGACCTGGCAACATCATATACAAAGCTATAAGTCTTTTAATTAGTCCTATAGCAATTGGTATAGGACCTGCCAACATCATATACAAATCTATAAGCCCTTTAATTGGTCCTATAGGAATTGGTATAGGACCTGGCAACATCATATACAAAGCTATAAGCCCTTTAATTGGTCCTATAGCAATGGGTATAGGACCTGGCAACATTATATACAAAGCAATAAGCCCTTTAATTAGTCCATTTGTATGAATAAACTATATTTACTCACAATGATTTAGATGGCGTGAAATAGATGCTTAGAAAGATCAGTGAGTCTAGTTTCTAACGAAAAATCGGTTTCCAAAAATATTTTTCATGCATAGAGTTATCGCAATAAGAACTTTGAATGGTCCTATAGCAACTGATATAGGACCCGGCAACATCATATACAAAGAAACAAGACCTTTGAATGGTCCTATAGCAATTGGTATAGGACCTGGCAACATCATATATAAAGCTATAAGACCTTTGAATGGTCCTATAGCAATTCGTATAGGACCTGTCAATATAATATACAAAGCTATAAGCCCTTTAATTGGTCCTATAGCAATTGGTATAGGACTGGCAACATCATATACAAAGCTGTTTAATTTTTGCAAATTGGCAAAAAATACAATATTATTTAACCAACATATTTAACTAAAATTATAAGTAAACTGTTCAACAACAACCAATTGTTATCATTCCATAAAAAAAACTAAGATGTTTAATTTATGAATGATAAGGACAATTTGGACTTGCTAAAATGTCACGTATCATCTTCCCCTATACGTCGAGACAGCATCGTCTTCATATGTCTTGCTAATTACTCCTCTTTCAAACATCTCCTCTGCTTCCATTAGGACGATTATTTCACAATCCAAACTATCATATCGTTGTTGTGGAATGTCTCCACTTTTTAACTCTATGAAATTTGCCACATCCTTTTGAGTCTCCTTTATCCCTTTGTACAGTGCCCTGACATGATCAAACTGAAATTGAAAAAAAGGAATCACTTATTATATGTGATATCAAACACCAGGTATCAGACTTCATACAATTAAAACAGAAGACAAAGAACCTTGTTTTAACGCTTATACAATTGTTATACGACATGTTTCATGTATCTTAATAAGTGACAACATCATATACCTTTGCTATAAGACCTTTGAATGGTCCCATAGCAATTGGTATAGGGCCGACAACATCATATACAGAGCTATATTACCTTTGAAAGGTCCTATAGCAAATGATATAGGACCTGGTAACATGATATACACAGCTATATCACATTTGAATGGTCCTATATCAATTGATATAGCTGTGTATATCATGTTACCAGGTCCTATATCATTTGCTATAGGACCATTCAAAGGTCCTATAGCTTTGTATATGATGTTGTCAAGTCCTATACCACTTGGTATAGGACCATTTAAAGGTCTTATAACTGTGTATTTGATGTTGTCAGGTCCTATAACAGTTGCTATAGGACCTTCTAAAGGCCTTATATCTGTGTATATAAGGTTGCCAGGTCACAACTAGGCACAAAACTAAGTCAGTCAACAAAGCACATTTAAACTAATCTTTTACCACATTAAAAACTTCAAACAATCTGTGGGAAGATCTTATACCAAGTGGTATAAGAACCGAAATAACTCCTTTACCACATTAGCAAATATATAGAAAATGAAACAAATAATTTCTTACGTAACATGAGTATATGTCATATCCCAAATGGATATAAGACCTATAAAAAGTCCTTTAGCATAGATTATAGGACTTAGAATATGTCTTCTGCTATAATAAAATGCTCAACCAAAATTGAGATAAGACTCCTCAATATCAAATGTATATATAAAGTGTTATAGGACCTACAACATGTCATTTTACAACAATATCAAAATCAATCAAAAAAAACATATAAACTAAAATTTTTGAACGGAATAAACAAGGTCAAATACGAGTTTGATTTGGGGTGGGAGACATACAAAAATCAACAGATAAGCTAAAATTTTTTGAACGGAATTAAAAAAAAAAAAAAACTCTGATACCTAATTCATCAACAAAATCTTCTAAGAAATGATTAACAAGGTCAAATACGAGTTATAATAACAAAAAAAAAATTAACATCTGTCTTCGAATTCCGCTTTAAAACCCATATTTTATCTCATCAAATACCTTAAAAATTCCGATTACGCTTCTCTGAGTCGGAGGTTTTCAGAATTCGTGCTTCAATGTCCTCGATTCGGCTTCAATGTCGTTGATTTAGGACCGATTTTGGTAGAAAAATGATTTACAGAGTTTAGAGAGGAAGTCAGGGTTTAGGGTATTTTGATTTTTTGATTTTTGGATTATGGTAGGTGACGATGAGATTTTAGGAAATTAACAGTCGTCTCCCTCCGTTATTCATGGGTTTATTTGGGATTTTCATCTCAAATGGGTTAAAATGGGTTATTGGTTTGGAAGTTGGGTTTTTGGGTCCATGGCTCTTTATTTTTTTAAGTAATGTATTAGTAATAATATTTTTAAAATTATTCGTACAATTATTAAAAATAATTACCCATACAATTATAAATTAATAATTTACTTGACAACAAAATGAAAATAAAATAGATAAAATAAAATAAAAAAATAATTAGGCTCTATTTAAGATTAAAAAAAAATATAAATTTTGATATATTTTATTATTTTATTATTTATATAAAATATATTAATTTTAAAAATATATTTATAAATACACATGCCACCTAATAAAAGGGTGATATGTGTACAAAATCAAACAATTTTGGTGACCCAACCTTGGGTTGGCTGTTCGCCCAGATCGCTCCATTCCCATGATTTTTTTTATTTTTTTTGTCTTGTCTTACGCTCCACAACCTAAGTCACCGTTGTGGTTGTGGGTAGTCAAATAGAGCAAGTCTGACTACTACTGAAAAGAGAAAGAATCAGACATGATGATGCAAGATTATCTACACCTAATCATTTATAATTGTTATATTAATAGTGATACATATTATAATACATAAAAATAATACAAAGAATATCACCCCTGTTGGAAAAATAATGTGTTTGAAGGAAATTAAAATGTGTTTGAAGGAAATTAATGGGTTAATTTCTAAAGGGTAATTTTGTCAAATTACTTAAGTGGTTTGTGTTTGTGGAAATAAAATATTTAATTGTTCAAAATGGGTTTTGGAGGAATTAAATATAAATGCTCAAAAGGATTTGGCCAAATAAATTTTGATTTTGTAAATCAAAAATTGGTTTTGAATTTTTCTGAGGTGCTCGGCCGAGCGGGTTGTTGACTCGACCGAGCATAGTGAGACAGAAGGTTCAGAGTTTCTGCAAGAGGCTTGCTCGGCCAAGCAGGCTATAAGACTCGGCCGAGCAGATCCTGAGCGGACATTTAACAGCCAATATTAAATGCAGAAAAACTGAAATGAAAATCATTATGGCTAATGATTTTGGAATAATGGTGGTTTAATTTTCGTAATTAAATTGTTTATTACATTTTATTACTCCATTAACACCATTGATTTTCAGTTTTTATTGGTTGATTGAATATGTATAAATTGTTGTTGGTTAACAACAATTGAGGAACTTGGAAAATCCTTTGGCAAATTCTAGAGAGAAAACACAGCAGAAACCAAACATCTTTCTCCAGCAAATCCTCCTCCATTCTCTTGTTGCATATTGTTACTTCCTCTATTGGCCTCCTAGCTTGCATATAGAAAGAAGAGGTGATCTAGTTCAAGCATAGTTCAGCTCGCCGGGAACTTAGGTGCAAAGTGCCCCCGGTCCGCACGTTCTATCCTGGGAGACAAGCGATCCAAGAAAAACTCAAGCACACTCGATGAGGGATCGAATATGTCTTAAGGAGACAGTGATTTCATTGGGCTCGTGCAGCAAATTTCAGCAACTTTCTCCTTTTTATTTTCTGTTTTTGTCAATTATATTGTATTAATTTTTCTGTAATTGTACACCCTTTTGTAACAATCTTAAGACATAACCTAATCGAGGGAGTGTCGATTACAGTTTGTAAAACAGGAAATTTAACTTGGTTGTTGTGTTTCAGATGGCGACAAACAACAACAATGTGGAGACCCAAGTTGGACCCCAAGCGAAACCCCAAACTAATTCCCAAACTGGAAATGGAAGTGGCTCTAAGACTGTGATTAATCCTCATACAATTCATATCCTGACCCCTCATGCGGAAAAACCCGAGAAATTTGTTGGCCACGACTTTAAGCGTTGGCAACAAAAGATGCTTTTCTACCTCACTACCTTGCACTTGGCAAGATATCTGAAAGAAGATATGCCAAAGGTGAGTGAAGGAGAAACCGATGTTACAACCTTGGCTGCGGTTGAAACATGGAAGCATGGGGAGTATTTGTGCAGAAATTACGTCCTCAATTCGCTTTCAGATTCTCTCTATAACGTGTTTAATGAGAAGAAAATTGCAAAGGAATTGTGGGGATCGTTGGACCACAAATATAAAATTGAGGATGAGGGAACAAAGAAGTTCATTGTTGCTCGTTTCCTTGATTTTAAGATGGTGGACAACAAGAGTGTGAAATCTCAAGTGGATGAGTTTCAAACTATCTTGCACGAGATTCATGCCGAAGGTATGGTTATAAGTGAAAGCTTCCAAGTGGCTGCAATCATTGAAAAATTGCCTCCATCTTGGAATGATTTCAAGAACTACCTTAAGCATAAGCGAAAGGAAATGGATGTGGAAGGAATTATCCTTCGTTTGAGTATTGAAGAGAACAATCGAGTTGCTGAAACCAAGTTTGTTTCTAGTGTGGCTAAGGCCAATGTGGTGGAGCATGGTGAAAGCTCCAAAGGGAAACGGTTTGGAAAGGGAAAAGGGAAGGTTGTGACAACTTCCAAGAATTCCCACTTGGGACCAAAAGGTGGTGTTTCCAAGAAGAAGTTCGAAGGAACTTGTTATAATTGTGGCGGTCAAGGCCACAAGGCTCATGCTTGCAAGTTGCCAAAGAAGGCTCGTGAGGCCAACATGGTGGAAGGCATTGCTAGAGACGTGTCCGAGATGCACCTCGCAGCTGTGATTTCCGAGGTGAATTTGGTGGGTTCAAACCCAAATCAATGGTGGATTGACACCGGCGCTACTAGACATGTGTGCTCCAATAGAGACATGTTTAGTGCTTTTGTTGCTAAGGATGGCGAGAAGCTATTCATGGGGAATTCAGCCACCTCCGAGATCAAAGGAGAAGGA
Organism: Adenophora triphylla var. japonica; assembly: GCA_022495995.1. Lineage (NCBI taxonomy): Eukaryota > Viridiplantae > Streptophyta > Magnoliopsida > Asterales > Campanulaceae > Adenophora > Adenophora triphylla. Next base: position 25,644 of record JAFEMH010007778.1, read on the forward strand.
AAAGTGGTTTTAAAGATGACATCCGGGAAGGAGTTAACTCTCAACAACGTGCTTTATGTGCCCGATATCCGGAAGAACTTGGTGTCCGGATCGCTTTTGATAAAGCATGGATTTCGTATTGTGTTTGAGTCCAATGTAGTCACTTTGTCTAAGAGTGGAATGTTTGTAGGCAAAGGTTATGTCAATGATAGACTGTTTAAGCTAAGTGTAATGGTTGTGAAAGCGAAAGCTAATGAAATGAATATCTCTTCCGTTTACTTGCTTGAGTCATCTAATTTGTGGCATGGTAGACTTGGTCATGTTAATTTTGATTCTATACGTCGTTTGACAAAAGCAAATTCCATTCCAAAGTTTAAAGTTGATTGTAAACAAAAATGTGAAATTTGTGTAGAAGCAAAATTAACAAGAAAGTCATTCCCATCCGTTGAAAGACATAGTGAACCACTTGAATTGGTTCACACGGACTTATGTGATTTTAAATCAACACAAACACGGGCGGCAATAAGTACTTCATGACTTTTGTAGATGATGGCACAAAGTATTGCTATGTGTATCTTCTAAAAGTAAAGATGAAGCTATAGAGAAGTTTACTCTATATAAAAATGAAGTTGAGAATCAATTAAACCGGAAAATTAAGGTGCTAAAAAGTGATAAAGGTGGTGAATATGAATCTCCATTTGAAGCAATTTGTGCTCAAAGTGGAATTAAACATATTACCTCGGCACCTTATACACCCCAACAAAACGGTGTTGCCGAAAGGAAAAATCGGACATTGAAAGAAATGATGAATGCCATGTTATTGAGTTCGGGATTACCGGATAACATGTGGGGGGAAGCCGTGTTGTCGGCTAACTACGTGTTAAACAAAATACCCCGAAAGAAACAAGACAAAACTCCTTATGAACTATGGCATGGAAGAATGACAAGTTATAAACACTTGAAAGTGTGGGGGTGTCTTGAAAGGTAGCCATACCTCCTCCTAAAAAGGTGAAAATTTGACCAAAAACTGTTGATTGCATATTCATTGGATATGCACATAACAGTAGTGCTTATAGATTTCTTGTGTATGAGTCGAAAATTGAAGCTATACACAAAAATACTATAATGGAATCTGTGAACGTATCGTTCTTTGAGAATATATTCCCGTGTAAGTCAAGAAATGAGGCAAGCTCATCGACTAGGGTAATAGATTCAATAGAAGACGAACACGTTCAAGATGAAAGAGATGAAGAAGAGGTAGAACCTCGACGGAGCAAAAGAGCTAGGATTGAAAAATCCTATGGCCCGGACTTTCTAAACTATATGGTAGAAAGCGAACCACAAAGTTACAAAGAAGCCGTTAGCTCTTCGGAAGGACCTTTGTGGAAGGAAGCAATTAAAAGTGAAATTGATTCCATTTTGCAAAATCACACATGGGAACTAGTGGACCTTCCTCCGGGAAGCAAAACACTAGGATATAGGTGGATTTTCAAAAGAAAAATGAAGGCGGACGGAACAATTGATAAGTACAAGGCCCGACTTGTAATTAAAGGTTATAGATAGAAAGAAGGCCTAGACTATTTTGACACGTATTCTCCCGTCATGAGAATAACGTCAATAAGAGTTGTACTTGCAATTGCCGCATTGAGAAATCTTGAAATACATCAAATGGATGTAAAAACAGCCTTTCTAAATGGAGATTTAGAAGAGGAGATTTACATGGAACAATCCGAGGGGTTTCTTGCACATGGACAAGAAAAGAAGGTGTACAAATTAGTAAAGTCATTGTATGGCTTGAAACAAGCACCAAAACAGTGGCATCAGAAATTTGATAATGCTATGATGCAAAGTGGATTTAAGATAAATGAGTGTGACAAATGTGTCTATACTAAAACCACGGAAAATGGCTATGTCATTTTGTGTCTTTATGTAGACGACATGCTTATCATAGGGAGTTGTGATAAGATGATCAAATCCACGAAAGACATGTTGAATTCAAAATTTGACATGAAAGATATGGGACTTGCGGATGTAATCCTTGGAGTTAAAATTTCTAGAATATCCAATGGACTTGTGTTAAGTCAATCTCATTATGTGGATAAAATTCTTGAGAAATTTAGCAAGGATGACCATGGAATAGCAAGTACTCCAATTGACCCGAATCTTCATCTATCAAAGAATAGAGATGAATCGGTGTCTCAATTAGAGTATTCGAGAGTTATTGGAAGTCTAATGTACTTGATGAGTTGTACTAGGCCGGATATTACTTACACTGTTAGCAAGTTAAGCCGGTATACAAGTAATCCTGGAACAAATCATTGGAAGGGTATGTTGGACTTTTGTATGGCTTCTTTAAGACTTAACAGAAAAACTGACGAGAAAAGTAACGGAGATTGAAAGAATAAAAGAAATCAAGTCGAGTCTTGTATTTGATACAATCTCCGTAAGAGTTATTTGTCCCACACAGGTGCTTACGGTTGAATGACAAAACTCTCGTAAGATAAAACGACTTTTTATTAGTTATAAGGAGCACTCCAATATAACTAATCTACGAACAACACAATGTTTTGAAACTTTGGACTTGAACGGATTGAATGCAACAATATGCAATGATTTGGGTATGATAATCTATCTTACTAGAGGGTAGGAAGGGTAGAAGTGCAGTATATGTCAATTGAAATTCGGAGGGAAAGGTATAAATAGAGAGTCAAGGGGTTTGTGTCTTTTCCCACGAAGAGACACAACTTTCTGTTTGAAATAGTGCATGTTCAGGATCTGCTCGGCCGAGTCAAGGAACTCGCACGGCCGAGCACCAGGCTGCACGGCCGAGTCAAGAGACTTGCACGGCCGTGCAAATCATACTGCTCGGCCGAGCATACTTGTGCCTCGCCCGAGCAAGCTAGTCCAGAGACTTTTGGCCTATTTCTGTGCTCTGCTCGGCCGAGTCAAGGACTCTGCTCGGCCGAGCACATCAAACAAAACTAAACACCCTTTAATTAACTCTCGTTAAGTTACAAAAGACCATTGTCATTAATTCTCATTCACCCTAAATGGTTTTGAGACATTAAATGAGTTTAATAATCTACAACAAATGTAGAATACATTTTGTAACTAGTTCCGTTAACACATAACGAACTTCCGTTAGAAATCTAGGTCAACGTTAAGTCAAACTTAACTTTCCGTTACCCATTTCCAACAATCCCCCACATGAATGACAATTAATGCATGAATGCAATTTCGTCCAAAGTTCAAAGCGAACTATTATTACATCGGAATAGATAGCTTGTGGCCTTGAATCTTTCCTAGTGAAATATTATCGGATATACTAGCCATTTGGTAGCGAGTCGCTTTGAACCAGGTGGACTCTCGGATGTATATCAAGACAATAATACTCACATAATAATAGCTCTAACAATTGTTGTTCTCACGTTTTTGTCCATTTTGGTCCTGGACCGTATCTCATTCATAAGCGTTCATTTAGAGGCGGCCTTATTACCTCTCACTTATATAGGTGATTCATTCTATAAGGAGTATCATGCACTACTCCACCCGTAGGTATAGAAATCATTAAAAGTTTTCTCAACTTATCCTTACCACTGCTGCATGTGCTTGTACTTGGATGTTCTGGGAATGAGTATTCAACATCTCCAGGTTAATAAACCGAGTTGTTGTTTCCAAGTAACTCTACTAGAACTTATAACTTGGTTGTCTCATTGAACCAAGGGCCTGGGATCTCCATTTCTCAAGGTTGAGTGTCCGCTATAAGTTCTTTTGTTGTGGGTTTTAAACCCATTCCCCATAATAGTTTATACAGTTGATCTCGATTTATACCTTTGGTAAACGGATCCGCTAAGTTATCACATGACTTTACATAATCAATAGTGATAACGCCATTCTTGATCAACTGTCTAATGGTATTGTGTCTACGACGAATATGTCTAGACTTACCATTATACATACTACTCTGTGCCCTTCCTATTGTTGATTGACTATCACAATGTATCATAACAAGCGGCGGGTTTATTCCAACAAGGAATATCCTCCAGAAGTTCTTAAGCCATTACGCTTCTTCCCGGCTTTATCCAAAGCTATAAACTCGATTCCATCGTGGATACTGGCTATACACGTTTGTTTGGAGGATTTCCATGACACTTGCTCCTCCACCTATTGTGAATACATATCCACTTGTGGATTTAGAGTCTTTCGTGTCTCGATATCCAATTGGCATCACGGTATCCTTCTAATACTCTGGATATTTATTGTAAAGTATCCCATGGTTTAATGTATACTTTAAATATCTTAGTACTCTCATTAGTGCTTTCCAATGATCGTACTCGGATTGCTTGTGAACCTACTTAGTTTGCTTACCGAATATGCAATGTCCTGGACGAGTACAATTCGTTAAGTACATCGACCGCCAATTATTCTTGCATATTCCGGTTGAGAAAGCGGTTCCCCTTTGTTCTTGACTAAATGTAGAGCCAAGTCTACAGTGTTTTAGCCTGAGGGTCATCAAAGACATTGAATCTCCGAAGAACATTCTCTAGGTAATGGGATTGTGAAAGAACTAATCCTTCGGATGTTCTAGAGATCTTTATCCCTAATATTACATCGCCTAACCCCATGTCTTTCATGTCAAAGTTCTTCTTTAACATGCCTTTGGTATTCATGATCAAATCATGATTACTTCCCATTATGAGCATGTCGTCTACATAAAGACAAACAATTACGAATGTTTCAGATGTTCCTTTAATGTAGACACACTTGTCACATTCATTGATCTTGAATCCATTCGATAACATGGTTCTATCGAACTTCTCATGCCATTGTTTAGGTGCTTGTTTTAGTCCATACAAGGACTTTACAAGTTTACACACCTTTCTTTCTTTACCAGGAACCACGAACCCTTCGGGTTGTTCCATGTAAATTTCTTCATCACGTTCTCCATTTAGGAAAGCGATCTTCACATCCATTTGGTGTATCTCAAGATTATGCACCGCTGCAATAGCTATGAGAACACGAATGGATGTGATCCTTGTGACGAGGGAGTATGTATCAAAGAAATCATATCCCTCTTCTGTCTAAAACCTTTGGCTACTAGCCTAGCTTTGTACTTATCGACGGATCCATCCGCCTTATACTTCCTTTTAAGGATCCATTTGCAACCCAATGGTTTGCAACTGGAGGAGATCAACTAATTCCCAAGTATTGTTGAGCATTATGGATTCTATTTCACCGTTAATGGCCTCTTTCCGTAACGAACTATCCGGACCGGATAAAGCTTCTTTAACAGTTGATGGTTCGTTTTCTAATATGTAAGATAGAAAATCAGGACCAAAAGTCTTTTCCACTCTTGCCCTTTTACTACGTCTCGGTTCTTCATCTTCTATTTGAGAAGGACCGGTTGTAGACTCATGTGTTCTCTTATTAGAACCTACATCTTTCCTGTCCTTAACCGGAAAAATGTTTTCAAAGAATACCGCATTCCTTGATTCTATAGTAGTTCCTACGTGCATATCCGGAATGTCCGATTTGTGCACTATAAACCGATAGGCACTACTATTATTGGCATATCCAATAAAGACACAGTCAATGGTCTTTGGACCAATCTTGACTTGTTTAGGCTTAGGTACTTCAACCTTTGCCAAACACCCCCACACTTTAAGGTATTTAAAACATGGCCTACGGTTATGCCATAATTCATAGGGCGTTTTATCAATACCTTTCTTGGGTATTTTATTAAGAACATAATTAGAAGTGAGTATTGCTTCCCCCCACAAGTTGTCGGGTAAGCCTGAACTGATCAAAAGCGCGTTCATCATCTCTTTGAGAGTACGGTTTTTGCGTTCAGCAACTCCATTAGATTGAGGGGTATATGGAGCCGTTGTTTGATGAATTATGCCGGATTCCCAACATAATCCTTCAAACGGTGCTTCATATTCTCCACCTCTATCGCTTCTAATTTTCTTAATTTTCAAGTTAATTGATTCTCAACTTCTTTCTTATAAGTCTCAAAAGTCCCTAAGGCTTCATCCTTACTTCTTAAGAGATAGACATAGCAATACTTAGTGCAATCATCTATAAATGTAATGAAGTATTTTTTACCTCCTCGAGTTTGCACTAGTTTTAAATCACATATGTCGGTGTGAATTAACTCGAGAGGAGTTGTGTCTCTTTGTATGGCATTAAATGGCGACTTTGTCATTTTTGCCTCAACACAAACTTCGCACCTATTAGTCGAGTCGGATTTAGTCATTTGGATTAAATCTTGTCTCGCTAATTTCTTAATGGTGTCGAGGTTTACATGTCCTAATCTATCATGCCATAAATTAGAACTTTCCGACAAGTAAACATAAGGAACACAACTTTTATTCATCGCACCTTGGCGGATCACAGTCATTACATTCATTTTAAAAAGGCCCTCCTCGAGGTAACCCTTTCCAAGAAACAAACCATTCTTGGTTAGTACAAATTTGTCGGATTCGAATACTAGTCTAAAACCGGCCTTACTAAGCAAAGCGCCGGACACCAAATTTTTACGGATGTCTGGAACATGCAGCACATCCAACAAGGTTACTTCTTTTCCGGAAGTCATCTTCAAAATCACGTTTCCAATGCCTTGAACATCGGAGGTCGCAGAATTTCCCATGTAAAGCTTTCTTCCGGAGATGGGAGTATAGGAGGAGAAACTTTCCTTGTTACCACAAATATGGCGGGTAGCACCGGTATCTATCCACCACGCTTTAGGGTTCTCTTCCAAATTTGCAACGTTGGCTTCAAAGACAACCGCTGCAAAGTCTAGGTCCATATGGTCAACATTGTTCGCCTCTTTCTTCGGGAGACGACAATTCCTTGACAAGTGGCCCGGTTTGCCACAATTATAGCAAGACCCCTTGAACTTCTTAGAGGTCTTCTTCTTCCCTTTCTTAGCATTCCCGGCAGTTTCGGAATGCTTTCTCTTTGTACCACTCGTGCTAGCCTCGGCGAGATTGACCTTAGCCTCCATCTTGCCCTTAGCAACCTTGGCCTCATTGATTCTATTGTTCTCTTCAATTTGAAGACGAACAACAATGTCTTCCAAGGACATCTCTTTGCGTTTATGCTTGAGATAGTTCTTGAAATCTTTCCATGAAGGAGGCAATTTTTCAATGTTAGAAGCCACCTTAAATGGATCATTCATGATCATTCCCTCGGCATCAAGCCCATGTAGAATGATTTGAAATTCATCTACTTGAGTTGTTACCGATTTGGAATCGACCATCATAAAGTCAAGATACTTACCGACGACAAATTTCTTTGACCCGGCATCCTCGATCTTGTACTTCCTTTCCAAGGTGTCCCACAACGCCTTGGCTAACTCGACCGTACTATACACATTGTATAGTGCATCGTCAAGTCCATTCAAGATATAGTTTTTACAAAGAAAATTATCGTGAGCCCAAGCCTCCTTTGCCATTTGCCTTTGGGGGTCCGGATCACCTTTTCTACCGCCGGAGGATCTTCCTTTAAGAAGCGGTGCAAGCTTAAGGTGGTCAAGTTGAAGAGCATCTTCTGTTGCCATCTCTTGAAATCCACACCAGTGAATTTCGCGGGTTTCTCACCATGACCGTGGTGATGAGTTGTAGGAGCAGGAGCAACATGGTTGAATGTAGTATCACCTTGCGAAGGAGGCGTCACATTCCCTTGACTAGATGAAGTGGTTTCTTTCTCGTTTGCCATCTTGATGATCTTGAAGAAGCGTAAATAACTCTTACGATTGTTGGACTTTTGTATGGCTTCTTTAAGACTTAACAGAAAAACTGACGAGAAAAGTAACGGAGATTGAAAGAATAAAAGAAATCAAGTCGAGTCTTGTATTTGATACAATCTCCGTAAGAGTTATTTGTCCCGCACAGGTGCTTACGGTTGAATGACAAAACTCTCGTAAGATAAAACGACTTTTTATTAGTTATAAGGAGCACTCCAATATAACTAATCTACGAACAACACAATGTTTGAAACTTTGGACTTGAACGGATTGAATGCAACAATATGCAATGATTTGGGTATGATAATCTATCTTACTAGAGGGTAGGAAGGGTAGAAGTGCAGTATATGTCAATTGAAATTCGAAGGGAAAGGTATAAATAGAGAGTCAAGGGGTTTGTGTCTTTTCCCACGAAGAGACACAACTTTCTGTTTGAAATAGTGCCTGTTCAGGATCTGCTCGGCCGAGTCAAGGAACTCGCACGGCCGAGCACCAGGCTGCACGGCCGAGTCAAGAGACTTGCACGGCCGTGCAAATCATACTGCTCGGCCGAGCATACTTGTGCCTCGCCCGAGCAAGCTAGTCCAGAGACTTTTGGCCTATTTCTGTGCTCTGCTCGGCCGAGTCAAGGACTCTGCTCGGCCGAGCACATCAAACAAAACTAAACACCCTTTAATTAACTCTCGTTAAGTTACAAAGGACCATTGTCATTAATTCTCATTCACCCTAAATGGTTTTGAGACATTAAATGAGTTTAATAATCTACAACAAATGTAGAATACATTTTGTAACTAGTTCCGTTAACACATAACGAACTTCCGTTAGAAATCTAGGTCAACGTTAAGTCAAACTTAACTTTCCGTTACCCATTTCCAACAGGGTATAGTAAGAGTACTAAGGTACTTAAGATATACTCGTGATTTTGGATTACATTACACTAGACATCCAGCTGTGATAGAAGGATATAGTGATGCTAATTGGATATCGGATATCAAAGACTCAAGGTCTACAAGTGGATATTTATTCACATTAGCAGGTGCAGCTATATCATGGAAATCTTCTAAGCAGACTGTTATAGCCAGATCAACCATGGAATCTGAGTTTATAGCACTAGATAAATGTGGTGAAGAAGCCGAATGGCTACGCCAATTTCTAGAAGATATTCCAAGATGGGAAAAGCCCGTGCCCGCAATTAATGTACATTGCGATAGCCAATCTGCGATTGGTAGGGCACAAAGTCATATGTATAATGGTAAGTCTAGACATATACGTCGAAGACATAATACCATTAAACAACTACTTGCAACTGGCACCATATCTATTGACTATGTGAGGTCAAAAGATAATTTGGCGGATCCGCTAACCAAAGGGTTAAGTAAAGAGATAGTTGCAAGGTTGACATTGGGAATGGGTTTAAAGCCTCTGGAGAAGTTGAACGCAGCGGAAAACCCAACCTAGTTGACTGGAGATCCCAAGATCTAGGTTCAAAGGGACAACCTAACTGTTAAAAAACTTGTAGCGTCACTGTGGGGGTCAACCCTATGCTCATTCCTTAAAGTGACATCCCGAGATGAATGAGGTTAAGCCTACGGCTTTTAATGATTCTCATGAGAAGTAAAATGGTTTACTTAAAATAATCACCTATGTGAGAAAGAAGTAGAGGCCGCTTCGAGAAGAATTGTGTGAGGCTCAATTCTTAGACCTTCTCACAGAACCAGGCATTGTGATCCAGGGCCATGAATGGACACAGCTATGAGAGCTGAATTGTGTTAGGGCGATACCTGTGTAAAGTATATGATCGGCTACACAAAAAGCTAGCAGTTCAAGGACATCGCGTCTACTGATTAGCGAGTAGAGTAAATATGCTTTTACAAGGGAAGGTTCAAAGGGCAAACCCCTACCTATCCTATGCAGGTTTTCGACTGCCGGACTTTATCACCTATCCTCATGAATTTCCTTCATGTGGGGGATTGTTGGAAAAATAATGTGTTTGAAGGAAATTAAAATGTGTTTGAAGGAAATTAATGGGTTAATTTCTAAAGGGTAATTTTGTCAAATTACTTAAGTGGTTTGTGTTTGTGGAAATAAAATATTTAATTGTTCAAAATAGGTTTTGGAGGAATTAAATATAAATGCTCAAAAGGATTTGGCCAAATAAATTTTGATTTTGTAAATCAAAAATTGGTTTTGAATTTTTCTGAGGTGCTCGGCCGAGCGGGTTGTTGACTCGACCGAGCATAGTGAGACAGAAGGTTCAGAGTTTCTGCAAGAGGCTTGCTCGGCCGAGCAGGCTATAAGACTCGACCGAGCAGATCCTGGGCGGACATTTAACAGCCAATATTAAATGCAGAAAAACTGAAATGAAAATCATTATGGCTAATGATTTTGGAATAATGGTGGTTTAATTTTCGTAATTAAATTGTTTATTACATTTTATTACTCCATTAACACCATTGATTTTCAGTTTTTATTGGTTGATTGAATATGTATAAATTGTTGTTTGTTAACAACAATTGAAAAACTTGGAAAATTCTTTGGCAAATTCTAGAGAGAAAACACAGCAGAAACCAAACATCTTTCTCCAGCAAATCCTCCTCCATTCTCTTGTTGCATATTGTTACTTCCTCTATTGGCCTCCTAGCTTGCATATAGAAAGAAGAGGTGATCTAGTTCAAGCATAGTTCAGCTCGTCGGGAACTTAGGTGCAAAGTGCCCCCGGTCCGCACGTTCTATCCTGGGAGACAAGCGATCCAAGAAAAACTCAAGCACACTCGGTGAGGGATCGAATATGTCTTAAGGAGACAGTGATTTCATTGGGCTCGTGCAGCAAATTTCAGCAACTTTCTCCTTTTTATTTTTTGTTTTTGTCAATTATATTATATTAATTTTTCTGTAATTATACATCCTTGTGTAACAACCCCCACTATATTGGTACTGGTCATAGTGTATTTGTTCGATAGTATATGATTAAATTAAGTATTTCTCTTATTTTAAAACTCTTTTGAGAAAATAGGACGACTTTCTAAGGACTATGACGATTGTCGATTACTTTTGTGTTTGTTTAAAGGACGTTTTAAATTATTACTAACTTTAAATCAATTTTATTGTCAAAAAATAAGTAGGCACTCTTTTTTTTTTCTTTTTTTTTTTTTTTATCACTAGGTGAAAACCCGTGCTTCTCACGGGGTAGAATTAGGATAGTTTTTATTTTTTATCAACGATTTATATTTTATTATCTATTTCTCCTGCCGATACAAAATAATTATTATTTTTGAATAAAATGCTTGTTCCAAAAAATTGTCGCTTTTGAAGTAAAAAACATTCAAAAATCTATTTTATTCTTGTATTAAAATTTGTTTTGCTTTAGTAATTAGATTGTTGTGTGAAATAATGTAAGAGATTAAAACATTAAATAAGGTACCATTTTGATAGTTTTACCATTAAATCGAAATAATAATTGTATTTCCTGATGTTGTGAGAAGTTCAAAAATGATAATTATTTAGATCGAAGGGAGTATATTAAAAAAAAAAAAAAAAGGCAACTGTGATAAAATGGGATGAAGATAATGAATTGGTGAAAAATGAAATTCATAAATTTAATCTAGTTATACAATTTCAATACATGTAGAGGTGATAATTAATGAAAATGAATTGTTACCGACTTCATTAGTTTTGACGTAGTTATTTGGTTTTATATTTGGTTTTAATACATTTGAAAGTTATTTTCATTGTTGGAGATGAAGAATTATATATTTGGCGATTTTAAAATATGAAAATTTAAAGAGCTTAAGAATTTAATATTTGCAAATGTGAAGAGACACCACTTGATAGTCACGAATGAAGATAGAAGAAGAAAAGTTTTATGTATATGGACAATATTAATATTCTATCATGATATTTTTCTATACATCAAGCATAAACACGAATGAAGATAGTTTCATGTAATCATACAATGAAATTATCAATTGATATCTAAATTTTTAAAGATGAAATGATTAGACGATTTAAAGAACCAAGTTTCAAGTTGAATTAGAGACCAACCTTTTTTTTTTTTAATTAGAGACCAACCTTAAAAAACATATTTATAGTACTTTATAAAATTCTATAAAAAAAAATCAATTTTTATGGTCAACACAATCGAACTATGACCACAATTTAAAAAAAAATTGAATCATCCCTATAATATTTTAAAAGTTGTTATTGATAGTATTTGTATGGTGAATCAATAACAACATTTAGATTTGTATATGAATTACATGATTTCATAAAGTTGTAGTCAAAATTTAATTTAGTTGATTATAAAAATTAAAGTGGGATAAACTTTTTGAGATGGAGGGAGTACTAAATTAACTAATGACAATCAAAAAAGGAAAATAATAATCAATCTAGATTGTTATTTGAAAAGGCGTGAAATTATTTTCGGTAAAGAGATTTACAACTTTCTTTGAATATAATCAATAAATTGAACCATGATAGATTATATTTGCAAATAGTAAGTATATAATCATGCAGCTACACATTATAATGCTTACACTATTGTTGAAATCTTTTCAAACTTCAATTCTAAATCGCGTTATTCTTTTATCTCTATTTTCCTTAGCTTCCATTGTAATGAATGATTAGTTTGGAATTGATGTTGCATTGATGTCGAAGTATCACAAAACTTCAAATTAAAGCCTGCATTGAAAGTAAATAAAACAATTCAAATTAATAAACAAAAATAAATGCACAAAACATACATAAGTGTAAAATGAAGATAATTTTCTATAAAATTACCACAAAATCTGGGGAGAAACGCGTTTCTCCGTCGCGTATGGAGAAACGGGGCTTAGTTTGTCGCGCGACATACTTAGCCACAACAACTGGATATCCTTTCCAAAGATTCTGGATATCCAGAAGCTTTGAAAAGGATATCCAGAAACTGGCTAAGTATGTCGCGCGACCAACATAGCCCCGTTTCTCCACACGCGACGGAGAAACGCGTTTCTCAGCAGACCGACTCTAAAATTACTAAAAAGAAATGATCATATATATATGAAACTAAAACTAATAGTATATATAAAATTAATATCATATGAAAAAAACAGCAATATAAATATAAAATATAAAGATAGAAAATAATAATTTTCAAATACTCCAAGATAAAAATCTCCCCGTAAAGAATGGTCCTACAAATGATGTCAACATGATTTTGGTTCCATCTTTTGTCCAACCCGTGATAAATATACATAAACAATACACACTGAAAATGAAAAGAAGAAAAGCAGAAAACAAAAATATGAAAATTAAACCTTAATTAAAAAAAACAATAGACAGAGAAAATTTTCAAAAACATAATAAAATAAATAAAGACACAAATAAATCAAAATAGAAAAAGGTATAGGTAAATTAAAAAAAATCTTCAAATGAAAAAATAAAATTAAACTTCACTAACATAGTCAAAATAGAGAAAAATAAATTTTATTTATATATAAAAAAAATATTCAAAAAAAATAAAAATTGAAATAAATAACATAACATAACATAAAAACAAATAAAAAATAAATAATATATGAATACCAAGCCTTAATCAAAAGAAATATTCGTCAATATAATAAAAATAAAAAACATGATTAAATAAAATAAAAACAAATGTATGATATTTTTTTAAAAAAATCTGAAATCAAGTTTGAAACAAAGTTTAAAAAAAAAATCAAAAATTAAATATAAGTTTCAAATATAACCAAAAGAGAAGGCAATGAAATAATCGAAGCATTAAAAAAGAATCAAAATAAAAAAATACGATAACAAAATAAAATAAAAATAAATTGAAAATGAATGTCAAAATCAACAAATATACAAACTAAGTAAAAAACTAAAGAGGAATAGAAAATTAAGCTTTTAATCAAAATAAAAAAAAACAAATAAGAAGACAAAATAAATTTATTTGAACCAAAGTATAAATCAACGAAAACAAAAAAAAAATGAATAAAATAGCAACATACAACTAAAATATAAATATAAATCAAAAGGAAAAAAGAAAAAAGAAATCAAAATGAAAGGTGAGAGGTAAAAGGGAAAAGGAAAAAGAGAGTTTTACTATGAAAGGCCATGAGAGAAATCAAACACAATTATGAAATAAATAAAATTGTGAGCAAAACTAAAAATAAAACAAATTATTAAAATTACCTTTCTTGGCTCAATTTTAATGGTTAAACATCACTCCGTGGATCAATCATCTGTTCATTAAAAAAAATTTATAAAAATTGCGTCTCAAAATGAACCCCGTTAACTTTTCATCGGCCAAAAGAATAGCCCCCAATTTTTTATAAATCTAGAGAAGCTTACTGAAAAACAAATCATATGAATGCTCGCACTTACCTCCTTTTCATTGGGAAATGTCTCTTGAATCGCCTTACGGACTTCTTCAACAGAAGAAACAGCAACACCTTTTGGATTATGACTAATCTCCACTCCAAACTTTCTGTTACCCCCTCCCATCATTATTGCCGATTATAAATATACTTTATGCATAATTATTTAATTTTATTATTAGATGCACATAAAGTTCATGACCCTTGAACTAAGTGTTGAATTTCAAAATTTAATAATTTGTAAGCTATAGTGTATGAAACATTAAGGGATTCATGCATCTCATTTCATTGATGGTTGTATTTTAAAAGTTAATAATTTGTAAGTTATAGTAAAGGATACATCAAGGGGCTCATGCATGTAAGGATCCATTGATTGTTGCATTTCAAAAGTTTGCATTTTCAAAAGTTAAAAATTTGTAAGTTAAAGAAATAAAACATCAAGAGACTCATGCATGTAATGATCAATTCAATGCATTGCTATTATCTAATAGTATAAATAGTAGGAGTAGTGATAACTATTTGAAGACACTATTAGAAGAAGTAGTTATCCTACTCTATTATTTCAAAGAATATAACATTAACTATTGATGTAAACTAATAGAATAACTTATATAGTAGAATACAATAAAATTAAGAAATAAAAGTTAACTATTTGCATAGCTAAATATATCTACTAAAACTAATAGCTTGTATCCATCACCAATTAAATACCTATTATATATCCAATATGTAAGAAGTAACAATTCACATAACTATTAGAGACTATGAATGTTAATAGCTATTAGGGAGAATTCAAAACATCACAAATTAATTAGGGGGTGGATGAGTTGGAAGCCTAAGAATGTAAGAATCACCTTTTTTAGCTTATGTGGCAACACCTTATCAAGTTTGGCCTACTTTAATATACTATAAGTATAGATTTACCTTTTTTTACAGACTTATAACGTACGAGCGGATATAATAAAATATATTTTGCATGTGCTTAAAATAAATTTTCTTAAAGATATTAAAAAATTATACTTTTGAAGGTGATTATAATACTTTTCCTTAAAAATTGACAATTATTTTAAATATTTTTAAGAAATAATTACTTTGGGATATAATAAACAAGAAATGAGATCTATAATTATGAAGATATTACCAACATATTATGTTGTCTCCAATTTAATGCCCTTTTTCATTGAATTTAGCATTACTCTTTTGATCACAAGACTATTAGTTAGATAATTTCTATAGTATAAATGAGGGAAGTAGGATGAATAGTTGTATGAATAGTGTCAAAAAAAAAATTCTCATTTTATACTCACTAAGTTGTCCCTTTTCCATTTTGCCCTCACTTTTAATCTATAGTATAAATGAGAGAAGTGGGATGAATAGTTGTATGAATAGTGCCAAAAAAAAATTTTTCCATTTTACCCTCACTAAATTGTCCCTTTTGCATTTTGCCCTCACTTTTAATTAAAAAAATACGTGTCCTCGGACACGAACTTTTACTAGTGTATTAAAATGCCATAACAGTAAAATATAATATTTTTTCCGTCCCACCTGAAACTAAGTTTAAAGTTTTCCCAAAAGATTGTTCATTCGAAAATTCTAAATTTTAAAATGAATTTTTTTTATTACTTCTATTTTGTATGCCTTACATGTTATACAAATGATAATTATCCACTAACTAATCTCTATTTCACGTTCTCTCTCTTACTCAAATACATATCCTCATAACACATTATATTTTTCACATTTTTCTTAATTCTTAAACCCAATTGCGAAGGCAGGCTAAGGGGGTCGGTTGATCCCTTCAAGTTTGAAATTATCAATATTTGCACCTTCAATTTTTAATAAAATGACATTTTACCTCAAAAATTAGCAATTTTTATTAATTTTGACCCTTTTAATTTTTCAGTAAAATTTACACTAAATAATTTTTCTGACCCCTTCTATGATATAATTTGAATATCGTAATTTTATTATTCATTTTTAAAGCAAACTTGACTCTTTTACCAAAATTTCCTGGCTTTGTCAGTCACTTATTATTTAAACTATCTGTCGGTCGGGACGGAGAGAGTAATTATTATCTAACATCCCATTAGGGAGCGTTTGGTTCGTGGCAAAGTGAGGAAAAGTGGGGAAATGAAATGGACAATTTCTTTTGACTTTTTCATTGAGCATGTTTGGTTCATCATTTTGAAAAATTTTCCATTCCAAAAGGAATGAAATTCCATTCCTTGAAATGAATTTTCATTCCATCCAGAAATGGGAGGAATGATCAATTTCATTCCATTGGACTCAAACCCAAATTACTATTCTGTTCTCAATCCAAATAATAATAATAATAATAATAATAATAATAATAATAATAATAATAATAATAATAATAATAATAATAATAATAATAATAATAATAATAACAATAATAATAACAATAATAATAACAATAATAATAATAATAATAATAATAATAATAATAATAATAATAATAATAATAATAATAAGAATAATAAGAATAATAAGAATAAGAATAAGAATAAGAATAATAATAAGAATAATAAATAATAATAATAATAATAATAATAATAATAATAATAATAATAATAATAATAATAATAATAATAATAATAATAATAATAATAATAATAAAATAATAATAATAATAATAATAATAATAATAATAATAAAAATAATAATAATGAAATAATAATTATACTAATAATTATAATAATAAAATAATAATAATAATAAAATAATACTAATAATAATAATAATAATAAATAATAATAATAAAATAATAATTATAGTAATTATTATAATTATAATAATAAAATAATAATAAAATAATAATAATAAAATAATAATAATAATATTAAAATATAAAAAAATAATTATAAAAATATAATAATAATAATAATAATAATAATAATAATAAAATAATAATAATAATAATAATAAATAATGATAAAAAAATAATAAAATAATAATAATAATAATAATAATAATAATAATAATAAATTATAATAATAAATAACAATAATAAAATAAAAATTATAATAATAATTATAATAATAAGAAATCAATAATAATAATAATAATATTAAAATAATAATAATAATAATAATAATAATAATAATAATAATAATAATAATAATAATAATAATAAAATAATAATAATAATAATAATAATAATAATTAAAATTATAATTATAATAATTATTATAATAATTATAATATAATAATAATAATAATAATAAAATAATAATAATAATAAAATAACAATAATAATAATAAAATATAATAAAATAATAATAATAATAATTATTATTATTATTATTATTATTATTATTATTATTATTATAAAATAATACTAATAATAAAAATAAATAAAAATAATAAAATAAAAATAATAAAATAAAATAATAATTATAATTATAATTATAATTATAATAATATATTATATTATTTGATGTCAAAATAAATTAAATTATAATATTTGCTGTAAAAATATTTTTTATATTTATTTTTATTTAAATGAGACGAAAGGAGTACATAATTATTGAGTTTTTTTTACATGAAGTTAAAAAAGGATAATCTGGACATTTTATCAAATATTAATTTCATTTCAACAGTTCTGTCTTGAAACCAAACATTAATTGCTAATGAATTGAATGACAATTTCATTCCATTCCGTGCCAAGCAAACACAAGGTTTGACCAGTTTTTATTCCTTTCCAAATCCTTCAGGAATTCAATTTCATTAACCATTTCATTCCTTTAATTTTTTTCTCCCGAACCAAACGCCCCCTTAATCTATATTAACCATTCCACTTGTTCAACTATTTATGGACATGAGTTTATTAATACTCTCTCCGTTTCACTTCAAGAGTTTTAGGATAGTATTTCACGCTTTAAAAAAAAAAAAAAGGATTATGCCTCATAAGTTTATTTACTTCCCCTTAAGTTTCCTATTAAATTGAAATGCCCCATAAGTTCTCATATTGTATTATGTATAATATAACATTTAGTTATGCAGTAGTTTAAAATCATAATATTGCATCCGCACCACCGCCTCCGCCACAATCCAGCTCCGTCGCCGTCGTCTGCTATCGCCGCATGCCGAATTTCGATCAATTTTTCGCCGGAATCAGGTCAATTTTCACCGAAATTCGACAACTTTGGCCGAAATCCGGCCACTGGTCGACGGAATCCGGTCGCCGGAGGTCGGAATCTGGTCGCCGGTCCTTGGGCTTCGGACTCCGGTCACCGGCGGCCGCCGGAATGCAGTATTGTGGCCTTAATTGATGTTGTATTTTTGAAACATAATACAACATAATAAAAGGAACTTATTGAGCATAGATTTAAAAAAAAAAATTATGGGGCAATGACCCTAAAAAAAATTTAAAAAATAAATAAAGAATTGTAAGTGGGTAGAAGATTAGAGGAGAGAGAATGTAAAAGTTAAAACATTTATGATAATACCTCTTTTTGATTGATTTTTTTAAAATATGTTAACATTATAAGAGCATAATGAATAATTTTTTTGTAAATATATTTACATTATAAGGGTATAAATGTCTGAAACACTGTTCAAAATTTATCATTTATAAAATGAAACTCTTAGCCGAAATGAATCAAAAGAAAAAGTAAAACTCTTGAAGTGGGAGTGGGACGGAGGGAGTATTAAAGACATACTCCCTCCGTCCCATAAAACTTTACTCCTTTACTGTTGAGAACGGAAAATAAAGAATAATGTTATTAAAATAGGTGTTGTGAGTGGGAGGAAAGAGAATGAGTGGAGAGAATAGTAAATTTGAAAAGTGTTGTGAGTATGACAAATAGGTCTCATGAATAAAGAAGTATTAAAAATTTTTTTTTTTAGAAAAGTGAAATTTTAAAGTGAGACGTCCAAAATAGTAAAAGGGATAATGTTTTAAGGGTCGGAGGGAGTATGTATATGTGCATCGAAAGACAAAGACATGTTATAAAATGACAATTTCCTAATCATAAAGATTTAGTGACACCTGGATGTCATTAGTGTCAACCAGTCCACAAGCCTTTTGTTTTATTTAATATCTAAATTATTATCGGGACGGCTTAAATGCCACATAATGTCTTTCACTTTTGAGCTCACACAAGAATCCTTCTTTTTTTTTCTTTTTTTTTTTTTAACGCGTTTTTAGATCATGGGATAAATATAAAGAGAAAAGAAATAAAATCCAAAAAAAATTAAAGAATACATTTCTATAAATTAAAACATGTGTTTTCAAAGTCAATTTTTTATTATGTGTTGAAGAACAATTTTAGTTCGTGTCTAAATTTTGTTTAGAGAAGGGTTTGCGCATCGCAAGTAATTGTTCGTAATGACTTTGGTTGGAAATTTGATTTAATAGTAGACATTTCTAATCGAGATTTATTCGACATATCATGGCGACGGTATCTTTCACGATTACGATTGTACGTTTTTTGTAGAAGTTTTAGTATCTTTGTGATGAGCCCGGATTCTCGGGCCCCAGGCGCCAGCCGGTCTAGTCAAGGAACCGTGTGAGTGGCGGGTTCTAGACCGCTTGGAGGGAAGACCGCGGACAAATAGGCCCTTGTGGTCAAGACCGTGTCCCTCCTCGCGACCATCCCCATCGAGGACCATTGGGACCCTGCTCGCTGGATCCGTGCCCGCATGAGTCATGCCCGCATCAACCGTGCTCGCGTCATATATCTTTGACCGCGGGCACAACGTTGACCGCGGGCACATCTTGCTTCCCGGTTAATGTCAAGCCTTGCGAGCAAGTTAGCTTACTGCTCTGACAGCCACTTGCCGGCTCCCCCATCACGCATTCAATGCGGCTCGGTCCGCGCCTACTATTCCATTTAATGCACTAGGCCGGCTACCCGGCTCATGTCCCTTTCAGCCATGTCCCTTGGACAGTCAATGTTCCCTCCCCGACAGACCAATTAGCTGCGGACACGTGTAGGCTGGTCAAATACCAAAGTGCCTCCTAGGGCCGATCTCATTGCTTACCTCAACAAGCACCATCGCATTGCCTATAAATAGAAGGCCTTTACCCCCTTGGGCAAGGTAAGTTCCAGATACAATTGAGTAAGCTCTATTACTCTCTAAACCTAAACACACACACACTCCAAAGGTATTCAAAGCCTTATTACTCAAGATTCTTACTCTCACACTCCGAGGGCCCGAGTTGGAGTAACATCCAACTTTGACCTTAACGGTGCTTGTTTGTGTTGTGATCTAGGTACATCAAACCAATAAATATATCCTAGCCGAGATATCCTTGAACCGCTCCTGACCCCGAAGGCCGTGGCGTCATCAGTGGTTCCATTGCCGGGAATCGACTTTCTTTCGTTTTCTCGTTAAAAATCTTTTGTTTTCAAGGCACCTCACGTGTCCTAAACAAATTCAGTGCCGAAAGGCTCTTCTTTTTACATCACTAAGTTTTTCCCGTTTAAAACTTTTGTTTTCAGACACACCTTGTGGTCTAAACAATGACGTCAAAGGACACTTCTTTTCGGTTATTTTCGTCTTTCCGAGACATGTCTCAAATTCGAAAAATGCTTTGGTCATTTGACCCTAGAGGAGGAGAACCAAGCCGAACCCTCCACCATCAATAGGAAAAGGCAAACCAACTCGTTTTCAATGTAATGGGGGCCCATTCTCAGCCTCAAAAATCCCCAGCTCAACGAGTTCTACACCGGTTAACCGAGGAAGCCCGTGCTGAAAAAGCCCAGGCCCTACTAAACAATAGCCCAAAAACTCCCCAAGCTCACATAAAAAACACCACTCTAACCACCCCACTTTCCCCAGAGCAAATCCTGAGAAGGAAGGAAATCCTGGCCTCCAAGTCCAAACTGGTCGCGGAGGCCATGGCCATCAACGACGCGGAGATGGAAATGTTTGAAATAGAGGCCAATGGAGGGCTACAGTTCCCTCAAGGGTCCCAAAGGTTCTCCCAACGAGCTCCCGCTAACTCGCTTGCTAGTCAAGTTGTGGGGGCAAACCGGGTTGATCCAGCCCTTGAACGCGGACAGCCGGCCAAGCGGAGCGTGGTGCATGTAGAGGATAGCGAGGAAATGGGGGAAGAGGCACAGTCAAACCGCCGTGCGAGGTCCAAAGCCAGACCCTTGGCTCCGGCCAAGGAGAAGGCCGTGGCTCCACGAGCTAAAAAGCGTAAGGTTGATGATCGTAACCCCGAGTTTGTGGAATTTATGCAGAAGATGTGGGAGACCCATCAGAAGGCTGCCCAGAAGTGTGGCCGCACCATGGACGTCTTCAGCGATAAAATTGCGCGGGCACCGATCCAGAAGGGCAAACCCCCCCAGATGGACACCTATGACGGATCCAAAAATGCCAAGAGTCATATGGGAAGATTTGAGGGCCAGATGGCTTTATTCTCCGCGGACGAGTCAGTGATGTGCAAAGCTTTAGGCCGCGACCTTCACTGGCAAGGCACTATCTTGGATGCTAGCCCTCAAGCCCCGGTGTATCCAGTCATTCGATCGCCCGTTCGTAGTTCTCTTCCTCAATGCCTTTGCCGGAGCAGGTGTGCCCGCTAGACCAAAGACAGATCTTGTCCGTGTCAAGCAGGCACCAAACGAGCCTACAAAAGATTATATATCCCGGTTCAGGAAGGTGAGCGAGGAGATTGTTGACCTGGACGAGGGAGATATCAGACTATGTTTTGAGGGCGGCTTCAATTCCTCCTTCCTCAAAATGAATTTTGCCTCCAGCAAACCTAAATCAGTGGAGGAAATGTATGAAAGGGCCTCGGCCATTGCCTCCGCCGAAGAGCCTAGTGTGCCCGCTCCCCGAGCTTCTGCGAAAGAAAGGATAAGCCAAGTCCAGGAGACCACCCCAGAGCCTGCTCACACCAGTAATCAGGGCAAAAACAGAGGCCGGGGATCAGAAAAGCTCAAGAAGGCTATGGCCGAAACAGTTTACACAGAGCTCACCGACCCAAGGGTGGTGATCATGAGAGCCTCAGACTTTCCTGCTCCTCCCCCCATGCTTCGAAAGCCAAATGAGAGGAGTAGACTTAAATTCTGTGAGTATCACAACGACCACGGGCACGGAACTGAGGACTGTTTCCAGCTGAAGCGAGTAATCCAGCGAGAAAATCAATAACGGGAGCTAACCAAGTGGGTTAAAGGAAACAATACTGCCCCCAATAACAATGATCAGCAGCGGGCACGACACACGCGGGGACCAGAGAGAAATGAAAGAGATAATTATGATGACGATTTTGGGGACTATGACATTAACTTCATTGGGGAGGAACCTCCCTCAAATAAGCAGCTGTCCCTCCAAATTCGGACATTAGAGAAGGTTTTCTCCATCCCCGCCCTGGCTCCGGAGGAAGAGCAGGAAATTGGGTTCAAAAGGAGTGAACTTGCCTCCACCCTTTTTCATTCCACGCAGCCACTCACCCTCAGAATGAGAATCAACCGGGCAAACATAGGCCGAGTGTTGATAGATACTGGAGTTGCCCGCGACATACTCTACTACCATACTTTGGTTGGAATGAGAATGACAGAAGCACATCTCACTCCATATGCGGGCATGCTCGAAGGCTTCACCAACCACGCTGTAAGGGTAAAAGGTGTTAGTGTGTGTGCCCTAGGCTTATAGTTTCTATAAACCTTGTTGTATCATCTTTATCATTAATAAAGGAGAAATTTTATTTTGATTAATATATGTTTTGCATGTTTATTATATTAATCTGTGTCCCTAGTTATTTAGTGTAAGTTGGTAATGGATGATCATAGAGATGATCATATGCATAGAGATGCACATTACAAACTTGTAAATAACTAGTATAATTGTCAATGGATAATCATATGATGATTATATGCATAGAGATGCACATTGAAATTATGGGTACTTGTTAGAGAACAAGTGACTGGACTTGACCCGTATGAGATTTATGTCATGGTCAAATGTCATAATTAAATCTCATATGGTTACTTCATTTAGTCCCTAGACCTGAGATTATCATGACCTTACATATGATGAAAGTCATGTTTGATTTTAGTCAAACGGTATCTTAACACGATATCTATAAAGGCTATCTTTGGCATGATCGGATTCATGATGGGAAGGATGATAAGTCAAGATGGAATTTGTCCCTCGAAAGAGAGATGTTTTGCTTGGGCCCCTTCGATGAGTGATAATGATGAAAGAGTGTGGCCACACCCCAATGTGATTGGATTATCATTATACTCAAGATCGAGAAAGCATTGAACAAATACAAGTTGACATGAACCATGACTTGTGTTCAATATAACATCGTGAGACAAAGGGAGAAATGGAAGTGTACCATTGGAAACGTGAACTCTTACGTTGTGTTATTTGGGTAGACATAATGGCTTGCTAGAGTCCGCTTATGTCTTATGAGGGTCGATATGATCGGACTCATTGCCAACATAATACAATCCTATTGGGTCACACACAAATAGAATAAATTGGTTGAACCGGGGAAGAATGATTGAGAGTCTCAGTATTTGGCTACATATGTCGTGCGACATATTAAGCCAATGGCTTAATATACCGCGCGACATAATAAGCCCGTACGCGGTTTGACAAACTGTCTCTCCTAATACGATTAGGAGACGTATTCTTACTATTGTAGTATAAATACAGGGTCTGTCATACCTAATCGCCTAGCCGAATTTTTCAATAAATTCTCAATAAAAAGTTCTCTCAATATTTTTCCATAGGTTTTGGAATCTAGCAATTCCCAACCCGAGAATCGTTCTCGACATTCATATTTGTGTGGATTACCAAAAGAGGGTCTTAATTTGTTCTAACAAAGAAAAGGCCTAGAGTTCAAATCTGAAGATCCAAAGAAGTTGAAGATTCGAAGATTTGAAGATAAAAAGTTTGTGATTACGAATCACATAATTATCCGTTCGATAGCTCAAGACCGGAAAGCAATTAAGGTTGGTAAATTCTATCTCATAGGAATTCAATTTAATCGTATAGAACGGATCTTAGGGCTTGGGTTTTGTGTTAATTTGATGCTTAATTCCGCTGCGCATGGACCCATAAAACCCAACAGTGGTATCAGAGCCCCGTTCATATGGTTAGATTCGAATTGGCATGCTAGAAAGTTGTTATAAATTGTTTATAAATGTTCTAGGCTTGCTTTGTATGAGTTAGATTTAATTGTTTATGAGAAACAATTTGCTAATCTGCGAAAATCGTTTTCTGATTATGTTGAATTAAATCCGTAAAAGCTGTTTACTTGATTTGATTGCTCTATGATTGGAATTGATTGAAATTCAGAAAATCTGCCAAACTGGCAATTCATGTCGTGCGACATAGTTGACCACGAGGAGAAAATCTGGTAATCTGGCTAGTTATGTCACGCGACATACTTAGCCACTGGCTAGTTATGTCACGCGACATAATAAGCCAAATCTGGGCAGAATCAGTTTGTTTAACTTTTCTGCTAATCTGTGATTGTGTTTACAACCTGAGATGTTTTATGTCTTAATCTGGATGCTATAAATTTCTGGAAATTAAGTTTATAGGTCTATGCTAGATTAATTCATTATTTATGCATGCTTAATTAATTTAAATGTGTTTTTATTAATTATTGCGAT
Organism: Adenophora triphylla var. japonica; assembly: GCA_022495995.1. Classification (NCBI taxonomy): domain Eukaryota; kingdom Viridiplantae; phylum Streptophyta; class Magnoliopsida; order Asterales; family Campanulaceae; genus Adenophora; species Adenophora triphylla. Next base: position 50,327 of record JAFEMH010007778.1, read on the forward strand.
GCATGAATTATATGTTCTTAAGTGTTAAGAATTTTATTAGATGTTTAGTTGAAACATTGAATTGAGAATTCCTAAATGTTTGATTGAAACATTAAATTTTGGTTTTCTGATTGTTTATGAGAAACAAGTCAGTTTACGCAAAATTTGAAGGAATCTGATTGTTTATGAGAAACAAATCTGTTTATAAATCTATGCCAGAATTGTATAATAATTATGTCTGCTTAATTAATTAAAAGATGTTTATTTAATTGTTGCGTTGCATAATTATTAAAGTGTTCTTATGCTTGCTTAATTGTTTAAAAAGGTGATTTTATTAATTATTGCGTTGCATAAAGAACTGTTATAATTCTAGAATGTTTTTTGAACATTGAATTATAGTTCACTAATTGTTTATGAGAAACATGTTAGTGTACCGATTGTTTATGAAACAAGTCGGTTTACAAGTAAGATTATGCTTTGCAATCAAGCGATATTGTAGTTGTACATGTCTAGGAGAGTTACGTCTAAGGATTGGGTACTTAAGTAGTCCTTGTGGCTCACCGGTTTCCTGGGAACTTACAGTGTACTTTACGGTTATCTTTGTTGACATGCTTATGATCTATTTTAAAGAACCTTCATTTAATGTTTAAGTTTTTATGCCACCCGAAAGTAAAACACTTGAGAAGTATTGGGATAGGTTGATGTAGTTTCGACTCGGTTGGGTGCATCATTCTATTCTAAGTATGGAGCAAGATGAGATAATGGTTGATGTAGTTTCGACTCGGTTGGGTGCATCGTTCCATGTATCTCATACGTTTGAAATTGGTTAGACTTAATTGGTGCTTTCAAAAGAGTTTTGACCCAAGGCATAAGATGAGATTAAAACATGTTTTGACATATGATGTATAAAATCTCATAAAGGATCTAAGAGTCACATATGATGTGATTGATAAATGTTATCTACCTAAATAACTTAATTTTGGGCATTGACTCAGTTAAACCAAAATTGAAGTGAAATATGGATCTTAGCCCATTATAATTATATGATACATGCTTGTATTTGAAGGTGTATAATTTAATGGGAGTATTTGTGAAATACATTATTTGCTCTTAAATGATAAATGTGTTGATATTGATATGTGTTCATATAATTTGTATATTTTGTTGTAGAAGTAGCATTATATAATGATAATTGCGATTCGTCCTTATGAAGGACATAGTTCGAAAGGAATGATACAAATAATTTTGATTGGATCAAAAAGCCTAAAGAATGGTTCTTAGGTAAATTTGTATGCGTTCTTGGCGAATCCGTTCCTCTGAACCCATTGCAAATGTTGCAAAGGGCAAATAAAGGAAGCAACATTAGAAACATATTGATGATTCTGACAATATTGCTTGCCTTGTAATTGCCACCATGTTTAAAGGCTCTTATGAAGAACCTTGAACATATGGGAGTCACTTTTGTTCTAGAATAACGCAAAAGGAAACGTTCCAAGTGCGAGCTAGGCAAAAGATGTATGTTGTGGTGAAGACCCTTAATGCATGAGATGCAACAAGGAGCAATCCGCAAAAGTGTTAATGGTTAACACAAGAAAGGGGTTCATAAAGGAAAACAAAGTAGGTAAAGCAAAGGTTGCTAAACCTAAGACAAAAGTTGTCAGAGCCGAAGAGGCTAAACCCAAAGTGTCTCAAAAGGATGCAGTTTGCTGTCATTGCAATGAGATTGTCATTGGAAGCAAAGTTGCAAGGCTTATTAGGAAGGCCTAAAAAGTGAAGAAGGGCAATATGATTGCTACAACTTCAAGTATCTATATGATAGATATTTTCCTTTCAACTTCTTGTTCTTGGGTATATGATACCGGATTGGATCTCACATTTGTTTAAATGTGCAAGGAACAAAGAATAGAAAGCTACTCAAAGAAGGTAAATTAAACCTATGTGTAGAAATGGAGCAAGGGTTGCTACATTAGCCATAGGGACTTATGAAGTCACTTTACCTTGTGAAGTAGTACTTGTTTTGAACAAGTATGACTACGTTCCGAATTTGAGTAGGAGTATTATTTCGGTTTCTTAAATGGATGATGAAGGATATAATTTTCCTATTTTCAATAAGAAGTTTTATATTCATTTAATGATATGCCTTATTGTAATGCATATGTCATTGAATGGTCTTCATATCCTGGAAGATGAGAAACAAAATAATGTTGAAGATATCTATAATATAAATGGAAATCTAAACCGAACAATATGAACAACGCGTTCATATGGCATTGCCGGATTGGTCAGATAAATAAGAAACATATATCTAAACTCCATTAACATGGACTTTTAGACTCATATGACCATGAGTCATTTGAGGAATGTTGATCTTGTTTATTGGGATTATTGACCAAACCACCCTACACTAATAGTAGTGGGAGGGCTAGTGCTAAATTGGTCATTATACATGAGATGTATGTGGACCATAAGCAGCATTGCTAGGGGAGGATTTTGGTGTTTCATCACATTCACCAATGACTTATTAGATGTGACGATGTCTATCTAATGAAGTCTAAAGGTGAATCGGTTGAGATGTTTCGAACATTTCAAGATGAAATACAAAACAACTTGGTAAAATTATTAAGCACTTTGATTAGATCAAAGTGATGGATATTTGAGCCAAGAGTTTGACAATCATCTCAAAACTATGAAATCGTTTCAGAGTTGACTCCACCCGGAACATCACATTGTATGGTGTGTCTGAGAGGAGGAATTGAACCTTGTTAGACATGGTTCATTCGATGATGTGTCAAGTTGACTTTCCTAATTTCTTTTGAGGATATGCATTAGAAATAATGCGGTTACACTGAATTGAGTCCTTACTAAATCAGTTCCTAAGGGCCCACATGAGATGTGGCATGGAAGAAAACTTAGTTTGTCTTTCATGAAGATTTGGGGTTGCGAGTCTTATGTAAAGAGACTTGTCTCTTATAAGTTAGCACCAAATCTGACAAAGTTATTTTCGGAAAATTAATCTTACAACCACAAAGAGAACAAAACGTTTGTTGCTCTATACGATTTGTTTCTTGAGAAATAGTTTCTCAATAAAAGAATCCAGTGGGAGTAAAATTAATCTTGAAAGAAGTTCAAGAACCCGAAAATAATATGGAACCAAGAGTAGAGACGGAACCAAGTTCACAAAGAGTTGTGGAACCGGTTCAAGATGCACAAGTCCATCGTAGATTGGATAGGTCACGATCCGAACTCAAGAAATAAGTGATTTCTCGTTGCGGAAAGTGTTAAAGTGGAAGTCATTGAGAATGACGATCCTACTTGCTATCAAGAAGCGATGTCCCCTTCTAATTTGGATAAATGGTTAGGAACCATGGAATCCGAATTGCAATCCATGTTTGACAATCAAGTTTGGAACTTGATTGGGCTACCTAAAGGTGTAAAAACTAAAGGGTGCAAGTAGGTCTTCAAGATCGACATGGATGGGAAGGTGTATACTTTCATGACTAAAAATTGTAACAAAGGGATTTGGGCAAATTCATAGTATTGACTATGTTGAAACCTTTTTCGCCAGTTACAATGTTGAAGTCTGTTAGAATTTCAACTGCTATTATCACATATTGTGACTATGTGATATGACAAATGGATGTCAAACGACTTTCTTTAAATGGAAAGATTATTAAGGATGTGTATAGTACACAACCCGAATAGTTTGTCGATCCAAGAAACTCTAATAAAGTATGCATGTTGCAAAAATCCATGAGATGGGTTGAAGCAAGCTTCAAGGAATTGGAATCTTCGTTTTGATGAATTGGTCAAAGAGTTTGACTTCATCAAAGAACAAAGATGAATCTTGTGTATGCATGAAATTCAGTGGGAGCGTAGGAGTATTTCTATTGTTTTATTACAATGATATCTTACTCATTGGAAACAAGTTCCGACACTTAAGACTGTCAAGTCTTGGTCAAGGAAAGGTTTCTCAATGAAAGATATGGGTGAAGCCGCTTACATCCTTGGCATCAAGATCTATAGAGATAGATCTAGAAGGATAAATTGTTATGAGTCAAAGTGTTCACATTGACAAGATTCTTAGAAGAGTCTAAGAAGAGTAACTTGTCAATGGATCATGGTACTTCTCTTAGCAATACTCATTGTCTTATGACAACTGATGAGCAAAAGGGAAATGAATGAAGTTCCATATGCTTCGGCATTTGGATCTGTCATGTATGCCATGATTTGTACTAGACTCGACGTTTCATATGATCTAAGCATGACGAGTCGATACCAATTTGATCCTGTTGAGAACCATTGGATGGCAGTCAAGATGATCCTTAAGTACTTAAGAAGAACTAAGGATACGTTCTTGACATATGGAAGTTAATCTTGTTGTAATGGTTACAAAGATGCTAGCTTCCAAACTGACAAAGTTATTTTAAAATCGCAATTAAGATTTATGTTTATGCTTATTAGAGGTGCAGTTTTGATTGGAAGAGTTCCAAGCAGAAATTGTAGCCAATTCTACTACTAAGGCCAAATTTTAGCAACATATGATGTGGCTAAAAGAGGCAGTTTGGATCAAAAGTTCATTAGTGTTTTGGAAATGTTCCAAGTATCACTAATCGGTGAAACTCTTGTTATGACTATAGTGGTACCACTTGTGCCAACAATGGAACCAAGGTCACAACAACGATCCAAACACTCACTTAGACGTTCTTTGAGGAATTCATAAAGAATGAGAAGACGTTAAAATATACAAAGTACCAACCACGCTGTAAGGGTAAAAGGAACGATTGTGTTTGACGTATCTATTGGGGAAAAACCCATGCAGAAGACGGCCAAGATAACTTTCATGGTGGTCGATCTTCCTTCCCAATACAATGCCATTCTCGGCGTAACTGCTCAGGCTGAATTGGGAATAGTTGCGTCCGTCCCCCACCAAAGGGTGAAATTTAACACCCCGGGCGGGGTTGCTACCATCAAGAACCAGCCCGGGAGATTCCTCCGAAACCTTGGAGGAAAAAAAGGAAAGAACGAGAAAGGCCAGACCTCCTGCCCGCAGATAGAGGGCGAGGATAAAATGATAGAAGGAAAAGGCGAGGACAAGTCAAAAAGGGAAAACTCTTGCACTCCCGCCGCCGCCGTACCGATTGGCATGCTTTCTTTCCATTCCACGAAGGTGGATCTCAAGATGAGCGGAAAATCGAAGCGGTTGGGCCCTGTTGAGGAGGTTATATTGATCGAGGAGTAGAGGGGAAATTGGCCGTGATATCATATATTCAATGGCAACACGACCGAAGCTCGATCAACCCCCAACTATTGTCATTGACTCCTTGCACAATCGTGAAATCGGCGACCTTCAACCTAACGACGAGCTCGAGGAGGTGGTAATCAATCCCCACTTCCCGAGCAAACAGTTAAGGTTGAAATTTGGAAATTCACGACGAGGAGAGAAGGATACTTATTGAGTTCCTTAGAGCAAATTGCGATGTGTTCGCTTGGAGGGTGGAAGATATGCAAGGCATCGGCGGGACGTGATCCTCCATAAAATCAACGATGACCCATCCTTCAAAAACATTCACCGAAATCCGAGATATTTCTCCCCAGGAGAAAGAGATTGCCATCAAGGAAGAGGTGGAAAAATTGCTAAAGCGGGGATAATAAAGGAGATCTCCTACCCCAAATGGTGCGCGATGTGGTCATGGTTAAGAAATCCGATGGTAAATGGAGGATGTGCGTTGATTTCACCGATCTCAACAAGGCATGCCCCAAAGATTGCTTCCCTCTTCCTCGCATAGGCAGTTGGTGGATTCTATAGCCGGACACGAGTTCTAAGCTTCATTGATGCATACTCAGGCTACCATCGAGATCCGAGATGGCTCCTGAAGATGTCCGCTCTGTAGCTTTCATTGATGCGGGCAAGACATGCTTTGCTACGCTATGATGCCCTTTGGAGGCTGAAAAATGCGGGAGCCACATATCGGCGCATGGTCAATCTGGTCTTTAAAAACCAACTAGGCGAAATGCGGGAGGCGTACATTGACGACATGGTCATAAAAACTAAGGAAAACTCCCACGAGCTCGACGAGGAGGAAACCTTCAAAAACTTGCGCCACAACAACATGAAGCTAAACCCCCTTAAGTGCGCTTTAGGGGTCAAGGCGGGCAAGTTCCTCGGATTCATGGTCAACCAAAGAGGGATAGAGGCTAATCCAGAAAAAATCCAGGCCCTATTAGACATGAAACCTCACACTGCGTGAAGGATGTACAAAAACTCAATGGTCGCATCACCGCACTTGGCCGCTTCATCTCGCGGTCAGCGAGAGATGCCTCCCATTCTTCAAAACTCTCGAAAGGGGGAAGAGAGGCGATGAATTTACATGGAGTGCGAGTGCCATCGGGCTTTGAAGAAGTCAAAACATACCTCGGGCGACCACCTCTACTCGGCGGCCGGTGCCGGAGAAGAGCTCTTTTTGTATTTAGCCGATTCTTGATGCGGTGGCTATTTGTTCTTGTAAGGGAGGACAATAACTCCCAAAAACCAGTTTATTATGTAAGTAAGGCCTTTGTCCGCCGTAGAAGGGCGTTATCTTAATATAGAAAAGTTAGCTTACGCCTTGCTTGTATACGCTCGAAAATTAAGAGCCTACTTTTACGCACATCCTATAACCGTACTAGCTGAGGCCCCGCTTAGAAAGGTTTTACATAAACCGAGTCCTCGGGGAGAATGCTAGCTTGGTCTATAGAGCTCACCGAGTTCCGGATCACCTACTCCCGAGAAAGACAATCAAAGCGCGAGGCCTTAGTTGATTTTGTAGTAGAATCATCGTTCAAATTAGCGGACGGCGACCTCGGAAAAAGAAAGCGAGCGAGAATCGAAGATGACCCGAAAGCCCGAGCACGAAATTGTTCAACCCAGGGAGCGTCCGGAAGAGGTATGGACTTTATATGTGGACGGCTCCGCGAGCAAGTTAATCGGTGGAGCGGGCATACTTACGATCGCACCTGCGGGAGAAATTTATGAGGGCCTTGAGATTCAAGTTTGAGGCATCAAACAATCAGGCTGAATATGAAGCGATTATAGCGGGAATGGAATTGGCAAGAGACTTGGGAGTTCAGAATATTGAGATCAATAGTGACTCTCAGCTCATAGTTAATCAAATTAGGGGGGAATATGATACTATCAACCCAGTACTAGCTCGATCTTGCGGCCTTGCAAAAACCCTCATCAAAAATTTCACTTACTATGAGCTGAACCAAGTCATGAGAGAGGATAATGTGGAAGCTGACCTCCTCTCAAGAATAACCGACCAAGAAATTGGTGAGTTGGAGGCAGATTGCCAGATTGAATTCACGGAGAGACCTGCTATAGATCGAATTCAGATAAACAATATTGAGGATCAAGTAAGGGACTGGGTGGATGAAATGAAGGATTACATCGAGAAGCAAACCCTCCCCGAGGACCCAGTAAAGGCTAGAGCCATCAGAACGGTGTCCGCGAAATACCTCGTCCTCGATGGGGTGCTTTTTCGGCGATCATTCACCAAGCCTTTACTAAGATGTGTTAAAACTCACATGGTCACCAAATTACTCTATGAGGTCCATGAAGGAGTTTGTGGCGGACATCCAGGTGCTCGCACCCTCTCAGACAAGATCAAATTCCAAGGATTCTTTTGGCCCACAATGAGAAGGGATGCGCAGGAGTATGTTAGAAAATGTGATAAAGTGCCAGAGATTTGCGGACATCCCTAGACTACCATCAACAGAAGCAGACTTTGGTTGTACCGTCGTGGCCGTTTGATACGTGGGGGATAGATCTTATTGGACCATTTCCAAGCTGCTAGAGGAAGCATCAAGTATGCCGTGGTGGCCGTGGATTATTTTACCAAGTGGACGGAAGCAAAGGGCTTAGCCACTATTTCCGAGGATAACACTATCAGTTTTGTCCACGACCACATCTATTGTCGATTTGGGGTTCCCCGAGCAATAATTTCAGATAATGGCACCCAATTCTCCGCAAAATTCACTGCTGAATGTGTGAGAATGAAGGTGCAACACCGTAAGTCCGCATTGCCTATCCTCGGGAAATGGTCAAGGCTGAGGCGACAAACAAGCTAGTCCTGTTGCCTTAAAGAAAAATTTGGAAGGACGAGGAGGACGTTGGTTGGACGAGCTCCAGATCGCATTATGGGTTGTCTGCACCACAATAAGAAATTCAACAGGAGAAACTCCCTTCTCGCTCACGTATGGGTCAGAGGCAATGGCTCCAGTTGAGGTAGCCCTACCCTCGTACAGAGTCACATACTTCGACGAGTCTCAAAACGAGGCAAACAGAAGGTGTGACCTGGACGATCTCGAAGAAAGAGAATGCGGGCACATGAAAAAATGGTGAACTACAAACGAGAAAGCGAAGAAGCACCATGACAAAAGAGTAAATAAGAGGAGTTTTCGGTTGGAAGGTACTCGAAGCGTAGAGGTCCAAGGGACCCAACCTGATTTCAACAAGAAGCTGTCCCCGAAAATGGGAAGGTCCATATGAGGTCACAAAGATAGTCAAAGAGGGCACCTACATATTGCGACCAAAAGAGGGAGAAGAGCTTAAGCACGCTTGGAATAGCGACCACCTTAAGAGATACTTCTTTTAAAATCTTTGTAATTTTTTGGAAGGAGTATAGACTATATATATATAAGTGAGAAGTTATCATCATATTTTGATGCAAAAATCAATTCCCACCAGCCCAAAAGCTAGGGTGGATGCCCGCAGCCGGATGCCGCAGGTTCAAGAGCCAACATATGAGCTCCTACTTGCGATGCGCAAAGATCTAAGGATCCGCATGCCTATATATGTACAAAGATCCATTACGATCAGGTACTATGATCGCGGGGAGGATACTCTCTCTGCCAGCGTGACACCACCAAAAATAAGTGGATATAGATGAACGTAGGTACAAAGGCCATGATGCCCGTGCCTACGGATTCTAGTGGGGACAATGACTGAAGTCCGGACCCACTAATTGCGCGAAGGACCTCGTTAGGGCCGTTACTCGCATGCCTGTATGTGACAAAGGCCTACATATAAGCCCGTTCACTGGATCGCCACGAGACCCTCACGAAAAACCCTAGGAAGTTTTGAATAAAGGGTCAAATAAGTGAGAACCTCCAATAAGGGGATACGGATGCCGGGGGTTAAAGGGCCTCTATGCTAAAATATGCTCCTACCTTTACATTGCGCGGACAATAGCCTCACGGCCACCTTCGCATGCCCTATGAAAGTATGATTGCCTTGGCTACTTTTGACTTACACCACGGCTCGCAAGGTGGGAATAAGTGTAAATGGATGAGAGTGATCAAACTAGTTTAACAAAGCCAAACAGACAAACGAGGTTAAGGCCTCAAAGTTTGCCACAAGGCTAAACAAACGCGATCATAGAAGAATAAGGCTGACTCTCACAAAAACCTAAGGGTTTTGAATAGAGAGTTAGGAAAACTCAAAAAATGCGGGCAAAGGGCCTACTAAGCTGCTGCCCGCAGAAGGAGAGTATAAAGTTAATTGCAAGTCAAAAACGCTGGAAAAAGTAATAGGCAAGAATGCAAGTATTAAGGTGCTCGAAAATTGCCAAACTACTCAAAATAGCCTACGAGACAAGCAATTAAGATAAAAGTAAAGGAGCCAAGTGGAGAAAAATGCTTCTATTAATGATAAGAAAGTATTTACAAAAATCATATACTAAGGGAGCATTCTCCTTGGGCTCCTCGGTGGCCGCTCCATCTGTGCCCGCTTCTGGCTCCTCAGTGGCCGCACCCCCTGTGCCCGCTTCGGAGTCCGGAGTTGGGGAAGGCGAGGTGGTCCCCGAGGCACCTCGCAGTAGGAGCGGTTGTTGCTCGGCGGAGAGGCTGAGACGGAGGCTGCCTGGCTGGGAAATAGATCTCCAATGGCTGGCCCCTCTGGAAGAACCTGAGCCAGGGCATCCCCCAAAGATAAAGGGTTGTCCCCGAATCGCAGCACATCCAGTTCGGCGATCAGGCCAAGGGCAGTCACTTCTGCCACAGGAGGCAGAGAGGCCGCGGCGGAGAGATCTAGACCCTTGACCTCGTCCTCGGACAGAGGAACTAGCGCATGCCCGGGCACGCACTCCGCGTCAGTAGCAACCAGTGAGCCGATCACGGCCAACTGCTGCACGGAGAACATACCCGTGGCCGCGAAGTTCCGGATCTGTGTCCGGACACCGGCCTCGTACTGGGCCAGGCACTCCGAATTAAATTCATCGGAGTTCTTATACTCCTCGATGGCCTCCTTGCGAGCTTCGGCCAGCATCCTCTCCTTCTCCAAGCCGAAGGCGTGTCGAGGCGGCGGCTTCTCGGAGAGATCATCCGCCTTGGCCTCCGGGATCTCCACTTGCTTTTGGGAGGCATCCGGCTTGACCATGAGCTTGGAATTTCTTTGCTCAGGTGAAGCTTGTGGCCCCTAAGCTCATCTGCCGACCCTTTGCCTTTCTGAGGCTCCCACTCCGGCTTCGGTCACCGATCCTGAAGCCCTTCAGATCGGACTCCTTGGTGGAGAGCTCTTTCTCCTTGGCATCCAGGAGGGAGCTCGAGTCCCCACCTTCTCTGGGCCGGCTCCGGCTCACGGAGTTTAGCCGCTGTGTCCTTGGTGTTCTTTGGTAAGCTCGGCGGACGAGCTATCGCGAGGTCTCCGGAGCCGCATAGCCTTATTACCCACTGCGAGGAGGATAATTAGAACAAGGAAGGCTAACGGTGTCAAAAGGCGGACAGAAAGAATCAAACCTCAGTGAGGGCAATCCCAATGTCTCCCATCAAAGCTGATGGGTTCTCCTTCTCCGCCACGGAATGATAGAAATCCGGGGCAAAAAGCCTGTTGATGAGCCCTATCCCAACAGAGTTATGGGCAGAGCGGGCATACAGGTCCACCCCTTCAATGGCAGGCACAGCTCCCACCTGTTTTCTCTTCTCCCAGGTCTCCTCGCGGGTGGCTAGGGAGGAGATCGGGTAGGCCACCGAGCATATGGTCCCCGCGGTGGAGGGAGCAGTGGTAGAGGTAGTGGCAGCAGCAGGAGGGCTACGGGTAGAGGTATCCCCCACTTTCTGGGTCTTGGAGGACCTCTCCCTATGCGTCAAATCCGCATCTCTATCAGCCCTTTTCTTGGACTGCTCCTGATTATGCCCGGAGGCAATAGTACGGCCGGGAGATGATGCCCGGAGAGCATTGGGTGGAGGAGGACCCCGGGGAGGTGGAGGCAGATTCCCAGTGGTTAGAATGGTTCTGGGAGCAGCTAGAGTCTCCCCAGTCCTCCTGCTCGCTACAGGAACAGTCTTGTCTTTTGTGGGAACCCCTCCCATCTCATTCTGCCTCTTCTGGGCAGCTTCCTTGTTGGCCCTCTGGTTCTTGGCCTTCAGTTGAGCAGCACTTAGAGGAGGAGCCATCAGAAATTATACACTTCCGGATCTACTCTGGAGGGAAAGAAAAATGGTTAGCAGAGCAGTTCAAAAAATCAAAGGCAAAGTAAATTGGCAACAGTTTTATAGAGGAATCAGAGACCGATTATTTCGGGAGGATCGCACTCAGCGCCCAGCATACAGGTCTTACAATCTGCCTCGAACTGGTAATGTTCGTGCACCCGCCAATCAGGGTCGCGGGGCAAAGGCTCTATCTCTACTCTGGGGGCATGTGGGGCGCCCTCCCTGCGAGGAGCCACCCCCGAGTAGATCAGTAGGGGCTCATCTTCCACTATGGCGCCCACGTCATATACGGGCTCCTCCCCGCTGTCCAAGTAGAGGGCCAGATGCCTCTCTATGGCAGTGCGCATAGCATCGGCTAAGGACGGGTCCGGATATTTGCTAGCGGCCACCTTCATAGGGACGGGGTGTGAAGGTTTGGAAAAGGGCCATCCGAATCTTGACTCAATAACCAAAATGTCCTTCTGATTCCATTGGTCAAACTTGTTGGAGGGAGGAGAGAAAGTCCTGGTGGAGTAGTTCCTAGCCTTCAAGCTCAGGATACCACGGCTAATGCAGTTACGATAATAAGCGTAGAGCCCAGCAAGGGTAGGTTCATAGCCCATGAATGCGCACGGCAATGAAGGAGACAATGGCCCTAGGATGGCATTGGGAGTCGAGGTGCGTATGGGCAGGCAGGCATTGAACTCCAGGAAGAAGTAAAAGAAAGGGTCCAGGGGCAGCCTCAATCCGTTCTCAAACTGGGCCCCATAAAAAACGCAGGCTTTGTTGTCCCCACGGACATCTGCTATGGTCTCTGGCCGCAGCTTGTCCTTGTCCGCCAAATGAACATGCCCAAGGGTGCGGACACGGTAAGCGTTGCGGTCCACATTATATACCTCGTAAATCTCCTCCTCCCAGTCAATGGTGGCCACCTCCTTGGCCTTCTTACGGCCACGACCAGGATTCACATCCCTAGCTGGCCTCTTGCCTTTGTTCCGGGCAGGGGCCACAATCTCCTCCTCCTCCTCGGAGTCAGAGCTCTCGAAGGCATCCACAATATTGGTGGTCTCAGCGGCCTTCTTGGAGGTCCCCGCGGCCCTCCTATCCCCCTCTCCGCGGTCATCTTCTTCGGTCTCCGAGCTCGAGGAGCCAAAAAGACCGGTGGGGTCACCACGGGCAGGGGCCACCTCCGATTCAACTTCACCGGTTCCAGTCACCTCGAAATCAAGGGGGTCAAGTTCCTCGCTGCTGCTCAGCTCAATTGTCCCCGCCACAGGGTCGCGGGCACAACGGGGAAAGATGGTACTGGGCGTAACATCTAGAGGGTCACTCAGGGTCCCCGCTCTCGGTGCCCGCGAACTGCTTGATTGGTCAGAGTCCATTAGTTCACACTTTTCCCAGTCACAAACTACTTCGGGGACGCGAATCGCTCTCCTCACTAGTTCAATGGCGTTCAGAGCCGAGCCTCTCTCGCGGGGAAACCTGCACAAAACCCCCATCACAAAATTTCTCAGCCTACTGGTATCCCCCAACACCAAAACATCACCGTTCCTTTTTACCCTTTTATCCTTGGCCTCCCACAACCGGGGTGGGACAAAAGGCCCCCATTGGGATTTTTCGCAGAAATATTGGAAGCACTCAAGGGATAACCTAAGCCACCCATGGCCTACCTTCCTAAATATCCCCCCTGTCCGTTTACAAACAGCAAACAGATCTGGAGTGCTCCCATCTCCTAACTCTATGGGACGGCGGGGTCCAAACTCTCGAGTAGTCATTATTCAGAAACCAGAAATAAAAGAAAAAACAGAAGGAGATGAAGAAGAAAGCACCCAATGTTACTTACGAGAGAAAGATTGAGAGAAGGATTCGGAAAGCAGTGGCAAGAAAATCGCAGCAAGAAATTTCTCTCAAAGGCTCTCTGAAGGTTTGGAAACGGTAAAAAGGGTTTGAGGTTTAAGGGTTTGGTATTTATAAGGCCTACCAATACGGGTTAACCCGTTAACCCGTATTAATTAGCCCACAAATCCTACCTCGGACCCTGAACCGTCTCCAACGTTTGAAAATTCAAAAAATTAAATACCCTTTGCATTTATTGCCCCCTTGAACGAGCGACACGTACCCCTGTACGTACCACTAACCCGTCTTTTCATCTGCCAAGGGGCCCGCTGTGTTAGAGGCACGCCATGCGAGGACCACGCGTCACCACTGGTGCCTCCCGAACGTTCCACTTTGGCCCGTGGGGCCAAGCAACGAGACAACAAAAACGCTAACACGGGTGCTCGCTCGAGGAGCAATTGGAGCGGCAGGAGCTTCTAGTAGCTCCTCACTCGGACCATAAATAATCACACTTGGAGCTAGGGGCCATTGATGAGCCCGGATCTCTGGGCCGGGCCGCGCTCGGTCTAGTCCAAGGAACCGGTGGACGTGGCGGTTCCTAGACATTTGGAGGGAAGACCGCGGACAAATAGGCCCTTGTGGTCAAGCCGTGTCCCTCCTCGCGACCATCCCCATCGAGGACCATTTGGGACCCTCGCTGGCTGGATCCCGTGCCCGCATGAGTCATGCCGCATCAGCCGTGCTCACGTCATATATCTTTGGCCGCGGGCGCAGCGTTGGCCGCGGGCACATCTTTGCTTCCGGTTAATGTCAAGCCTTGCGAGCAAGTTAGCTTATTGGCTCGACAAGGCCACTGCCCTCCCATCACGCATTCAATGCGGCTCGGTCCGGCGCCTACTATTCCATTTAATGCACTAAGCTACACGGCTCATGTCCCTTTCAGCCATGTCCCTTGGACGGTCAATGTTCCCTCCCCGACAGGACCAATTAGGCTGCGGACACGTGTAGGCTGGTCAAATACCAAAGTGCCCCAGGGTGATCTCTTTGCTTACCTCAACAAGCACCATTGCATTGCTATAAATAGAAGGCCTTTACTCCCTGGGCAAGGTAAGTTCCATATACAATTGAGTAAGCTCTATTACTCTCTAAACCTAAACACACACACTCCAAAGGTATTCAAAGCCTTATTACTCGCATTCTTACTCACACCCGGCGCTGAGTTGGAGTAACATCCAACTTTGACCTTAACGGTGCTTGTTTGTGTTGTGATCTAGGTACATCAAACCAATAAATATATCCTAGCCAGATATCCTTGAACCGCTCCTGACCCCGAAGGCCGTGGCGTCATCACTTTGTAATTAGCATCCAAATATTGTGAAATGTCATTTTCTTTTACGAATGGAATTTGTTTGCCTTTTTTTGTAAAAAAAAAAAAACATGTGAAGCCAACCAACAAATAACAGCGCGAATATTTTGAATTTTGATCGTCCAGAAGCGAATATTCCTATATTCCCTCTCAACCCCCAAACGCTTAAACTGCACGTACAACCCACGCCCCTCAACTTCCCCTTTTGTCTTTTCACCCCCTCAAGTCCTCTCTCGTCTTCAACGTTTCCAACTTTGCTTCTCTCTCTCTCTCACATACACCCACACACTGTACGTTTGGACAAAGCAGCGCGAAAGTCTCAAGGCCGCAACCGCAATCACGAACCCATTTCTTCGATCAATACATATATATTGTTGTATCCATACGCCCAATACCATCACAAAACCTCTCTCGTCTTTCTCGTTTCTCTCTCTCTGAAGAGCGGCTCTTTTCCGGCCGGTAAGTCTCTTAATTGGGTTTGATTAATCTGTACAATTGATTTACTTGAGGTTTACGATTGTGGGTTTTAGGGTTTTTTTGTTGTTAATTTTGAGAATTTTGATCAATTCTTGATTGGGATTGATTTTCCTCTTTTGATTAATCTGGGGTTTTTATTTTTCTGAGACAGTTTTTGGGTTTAAATCAATAATGTATATGTTTTTCTCTGTTAATTCTTGATCTTCTTATAGCCACGTAAGTTTTATAATGTAAAAAAATATTCAATATTTCCCTTGTCTGTCTTGTTTTTTTATTGTTGTTGTTTTATTATTATTATTGTATTATTTCCTCCCAAAAGAGCAGGTATTATTTTGAGAATTGAAGGATCCTCTCGTTTTAATTTTCCAAAGAAACCCAATTTAGCCATTACTATATTGTCTCCTTTTCCTGGTAATGTTTCGTGATTTTGTATTTGGTTTCGTAGCCGGTTTTATTTCTTTCATCAGTATAGGGAAATTGCAGTTTTTCGCATAAAATTTCTTTTAAAATTTACTTCTTTCTGCAGCTGTATGTTGACATGTTTGCATCTGATTCTAGGATTTTTTCTAAATGGGAAAATGCAACTTCCTTCGTCCCAAAATGAATGACTAAACCTACCGTTTGGTTAAATAGTTATATGTTAAGTGGTCATTCATTTTGGGACGGAGGAAGTACCTTTTACCTGAAATTGATCATCGCTTAAACCTACCGTTTGGTGAAATAGTTATATGTTAAGTGGTCAACTACGTCGGATGGTAATACTTGACTTCTCACTCTCTGTTGCGTTTTCACTTCTCCTTTTTACTCCAAAATTTTTGCCCTCTTGACTAATCATCAAGTCTCTCTTCAGTTTTCAATGAATTTCTGAGTAATAATGTCCTAAAAGCAAAACAAGGTAATAAAGTTGGAATATTTGATTGGATGGAGGGGTATGATTTTCAAGGTTCCTTAAAAGAATTATATACGTATGAGTTACTTTGTTTTGGCAAATCTTTGATGTCTTTGTATGGTGGTTGCTGTTTTACTGGTTTACTGATTAATCTGCATTTGTTTTTTTTGAAAATGGATTTTGCAAGGTTAAGATGACTTTGATGGCATATTGTAGCGAAGGCTAGACGTTTGTCTAGTAATTGCTTCTCCTCTCTCCAGGAAATGGGCTGTTTTCACTCTACTGTTAGGAGGCAGTTTCCAGGACACGAGGACCCAGTAATTCTTGCTTCGCAAACAGCTTGTAAGTTAGTTTTTTCTCTATGTTGTCAATCTTGTTCAATTTTTTTCCGAACATGCGTATGATCCTACTCCCTTCGTCCCATAATGATATTCACATTTGACTATTCAAACATTTTAACAACCTATTTTCATTTGGAGTTTTTACCAAAACTACTTCAAAAAGATGTTATTTACAAAAAAAAAAAAAAAAAAAAAAAAACAAGTAAGATGAGATATTACAAAAAACTATTTTTCTTTTTCTTTTTTTTTTGTAAATAAATATTTTTTTTTGGCCTTTTCAGTTAAAACAACTGATAAATGCATTTATCAGTGTAAAATGCATTTATCAGTGTAAAATGCATTTATCAGTTGTTTATAACTGATAAACTCATTTATCAAATTTTTATTGAGTATTTCATGCTTGATTTTTTGGTTAAACAACTGATAAATGCATTTATCAGTTGTTTATAACTGATAAATTCATTTATCAGTTTTTTAAAAATTATTTTGTGCGTGATTTTTTGGTTAAAACAACTGATAATGCATTTATCAATTGTTTATAACTGATAAATTCATTTATCAATTTGTAAAGAGTATTATGTGCTTGATTTTTTTGTTAAAACAATTGAAAAATGTATTTTACATTGATAAATTCATTTTCAGTTGTTTATAACTGATATTTATCAGTTGTTTGACTGATAAACTGATTAAAAAAAAAAGTAGTAGTAGTTTTTTGTAATATTTAAAGAGTTTTTTTGTAATATACAACTTGTGTGGTTTTTTTTAATATCCATCTTTCAAAAGTAGTTTTTGGTAAATGCCCCTTTTCATTTCCTCACTAATCTCAATGAGGTTTAGTTATTACTCCATTGCTCCCTCTTTTTCCTTGGTTTGCTCTCATCCCTCATTTTTTCCTCTTCTTCCTTGGTTGGAAATTTCGGAAGTTCAATGATTTTAACCTGGCAATTATGAAAATGAGACTTATCTTTTTGGGACTAACAAAAATGGTAAATGGGACATCTTTATGGGACGGAGGGAGTATTATATGTTTTCTTGCTACCAGTATTTTGGCCTTACTGCTTTAGAATGAAATATATGCTCGTTCTTTTGATTCCACAGTCAGCGTAAGTGAAGTTGAAGCACTTTTTGAGTTGTTCAAGAGCATTAGCAGTTCTGTGATTGATGATGGCCTTATAAACAAGGTAAAATACTGCGGAGTTTGTTTTAATATATATATATATTTTTTTGATTTATTTGGGGGTGTTAATCAATGTTTTGCCCGGTTGATTATTCTTTTGTTGGCCCTGAAACCGTTACGACACTGTGTCTTTCTGCTCAAGAACTCTTGTTATATTATAGTCTTGTCTTCAACTAACTTTTTCACTTCCTTCGCGTTTCTTGCTTCAGTGTAAGCTTTCTTATGTTTCCTACGCATTCAGCCTTCTCATTTGTCGGAATTCCTTTGCATTTACCGAATTTCTCCAGTCACATGTTTAATTGTGTTGATTACAGTTGTGACCTGCTGTATGGATGTTAATGTTGACTTTATATCACATGTTCTGGATGTGCAGGAAGAATTTCAACTAGCCTTGTTCAAGAACAGAAAGAAAGAGAACCTGTTTGCAAATAGGGTATGAGGCTCCTACTTTATTATCTTACTACCTCCGCCCCGAAAGATAGTCCCATCAATAACAATTATTACAATTTCACTGGGATGATTAGACTGATATTAATGTTTGGTCAAAGTTCACTTGTGTTGACCATCAAAAAATAAATGAGATAATCTTTATTGGGACGGAGGGAGTATTATATTTTGGGGACAAAGGAAATGTCAATCTCGTGAAAGTCAAGTATTCTATAACTCTCTATAACTCGTTACTTATAGCCTTCTACTTGAAAGGAGAAAATAATTCTCACCTTTGTCTAACTTCTTAATTTACTTGCAGATCTTTGATCTTTTCGATGTTAAGAAGAAGGGGGTGATTGATTTCGGTGACTTCGTTAGATCACTAAATGTGTTTCACCCAAATGCCCTACAAGAAGATAAAATCAGCTGTAAGTTGATTACACATGTTATATTTATGACCAGATGATTATTGCTCACTAGAGAGTTTTAGGCTTAGAAATTTTCTTACTCGTATAAGTATGTTTTGATGTTGCAGTTTCATTTCAGCTCTACGATATGGATGGGACAGGATTCATTGAGCGGGAAGAGGTATGTTGGTGCTTGTTTTGTGGTTGTTTGATTTTGGAGTATATATGTGGATGTAATGATCATGATGTGGCTCTTGCTTTATTTTTATTATATATATATAAGGTGATGAAACAATTAAGATTATGTGCATAAATCATTAAATCTCATGTTTGCCTGTGATTTTGCAGGTTAAGCAAATGCTTATTGCACTTCTATGTGAGTCTGAAATGAAGTTGGCTGATGAAACCATTGAGATTATATTAGATAAGGTGAGTTGCGGTAGCTTATTATCAAATTCCTAAGGCATGTCTAAATAGTACTCCCTCCGTCCCAAAATGAATGTCTAATTTTCATTTAAGAGACATTCTGAAAATGATAAAGTTTAATGACAAAGATTATAAATATTCTTGTTATCCACTTTTAAACTTCTTCTAGTTTTGCTAGTATATTATGAAACGTGGAAACAAAATCTGGTAAAAAAACATTTAGGGACAAAGTTTTTAGAAAATAGACATTTATTTCGGGACGTAGCTGGATGTCAATTGTTACTACCTCTGTCCCAAATGAATGTCCAAAAATTTTCAAATTTGCTCTTGGTCATGAGCAAATTTGAATCTTTTATTTGGGACAGAGGGAGTAAAAAATAATTCAAAGGAAGCTTTGCACCCCATTTATGGGATTAGGGTATCACACTTCCCGTTTGTGAGTCTTGCCAACTTAACAGATCTATTATCCGAGTCTGAACTTGGTGGAAAGCCCTTTTATGCTAGGGTTTTGTTGGATGCTCTAGTAACCCCAAGTAGAAAGTCACTTTTCGTGTGTTTCTGTGTAAATGTACATTTCGGTAGGTAGGAATCCGGTCCACGTGGAATGGGGGACTCAAGGTCGTCTATTTCATGAGTGTTTTTTGTAATCAAGAAAGGAAATCTCTTTCCACGTAAATTGTCCATTTAATTGAAAAGCTAGAATGACCGTTCTATATCTTGAAGCATGATTTAGTCTTCCTCAGTAGCGTAGAAAGTTTTTGAAGAAAAAAGCTAGAATGCCCTTTCCATTGCCTTTCTAGTTTCATTTCCATTCTAGTGTCTATTTCGTTGCCATTCAAGCTTCTGTACCAAACAAGCCTCATAATATTTATGAGTTTATGCCCCCATTTCTTTAACTGATGGGTATTTTATGATTCTTTGGCACAACTAGATGCAGTAGTAAATCCTTTCGTAGACCCTCGAAAGCATGCCAATTGCCCCTTGTCCATTTTGAACTGTGCAATTGATTTCACCTTGAGGCTCATGTTTAAGTACCATTTCACATGTGTCTTAATGTTTATTTCATACTCACGAGGCTTCCCCATTGCTTCCATTTGACTCATGAATTTGGTGTGCAACAGACATTTTCAGAAGCGGATTTTGATCAGGATGGAAGGATTGATAAATCAGAATGGCACAATTTCGTCTCCAGAAATCCCTCATTGTTGAAGATAATGACACTTCCCTATTTAAGGTAATATTTCCCAAAAAAAAAAAAAAAAAAAAACTCTGATACATACTGATAATTTTACATGCTTATGTGTATCAGTCACCTTGATGTTAAAATGAATTTGTTTGATTTTGAAACAATGGCAGGGATATTACGACAACGTTTCCAAGTTTTGTCTTTAACTCAGAGGTCGATGAGATTGCAACGTGACCGGAGTTTATAGTTTAGGGGAAAAAGTTCGTTACACGGGAACTTAGTAGGTTGACCGGGGTATCAGATTATCTTTTATTGATTGAGGTTGAGGTTGAGGTTGAGAAATTTGTGTGCTGAAAATGTGACAGAAAGAAAGAAAGTCATGTTTAATTGATTGAAAAAGTTGTGGCTTTGTGCAATTAGAAGCAGCAGAAGCAGCCCACTTTATTTGTAAATCATTCTTAGCTTGGCATTTGCAAGCACCCTTTGACATGTTGATAGTTTTTTCTGTCATTTACTCTGTAAGCTCATCTTTGCTTCTGTTAATTTAAGTATATACTCCCTCCGTTCTATGGTAATTTGCAAAATTATCCATTTTGGACGTCTCACAATAATCTACACTTTCCTAAAATGGAAATGGGATTCACTTCTCTCTACTTACAACCATTACCCACTTATTCCACTTTTTTTCTCCTACCCAACCATTTATACTCACAACACATCACCTTTTTCACTTTTCTCCTTAATTTCCGCACCCTCCCAAAAAGTGCATATATTCTTGGGACGGAGGGAGTATACAAGTCATTGTTCTAAAAGATTGCTCGCGCTAGACGGCTATAAAATATTGTGATTAACTCCAAATCTGTCTAACAACACCTCAAGTAAGAAAATCATCGCCTAAGCATCCTAAGATAGGGATAGGAGTTCGCTTACCACCGAGATCCGCCTTACTATTTTAATATTTTTATAATTTATTTGGTTCTAAATTAAAACAGGGTCGTTTCTCATCAATATAAATTCCAAAAAGTCTCATCAATATAAATTCCAAAAAGTCTCGAAGTCATGAATTAATTCATTAAAATCTCAAATCTCAATTTAGGGATTACAAACAAAATTCTCAAACCAGTTCCCCTTTTCATCTCAGTTCTCTCTTTATCTTAATCTTCGTCAATTCATTTTCAACACTGATTGTTGATTCGAGACTTAAAATACTTCATCATTCTCATCCATCTCGCAACCACATCAAGTTATTTCATTAGGATATTATAAATCATGTCTAAACTCCCAGCCCTGATTAGGCCATGTTTAAGCCCCGCCTAGATGCTCTAGACAATAGGCTCGACTTTACCGCCTAGCGAATTTTAAAACCTTTACCGCCTAGCGAATTTTAAAACCTTGGTTTCAAAGGCACAGGCCGGCCTGACCTCCTTTACAAGCTCAACTAATACTCTCTTCGTTGCATAACAGTCCCATTTGACTAGTGATGTAAATGGTTCAGCTTGGACAAATTTATAGGTTCGGATTGATTCAAAGGGAAGCATTGATAGCTGGAGGAATATGAGGAGGAAGTTCCTGGATCACTTCGCCATGGCAGGGAAAAAAAAGAAGAGGTTGACTGACCTTGCTAACATCGAGTAGGGAAAGAATGAGACCACTCTGAGCTACTACAATAGGTTCAGAGCCATGGCAGACCAAGTAGAGGAAAGTTTGACTGACAGGGAAGTGATAGTGTGCTTCAACTCCGGACTAAGATCCGGACAACTGATCTACGAGCTCTCCGTCAGATAGCCTAAGTCAAAATCTGACATGTACAACATGGCATACGCCATAGCCATGGCGGAGGAAAAAAGCAAGAAAAGGTCTGATAAGCCGAAGACAGAGGCAGCTAATGCCCACCAGTCCTCCAATGGAAATGGAAATAGGGGAAAAAATAGAACTCGGGGTACAGAAAAGGCTAAATTTTTCACCCCCCTCACTAAACCCATCACTGAAATCATGCAATTGGTAAATCTACCCAATCCTCGACCTCTCAATGAAAAATCTAAGTACACTCGTGACACCTCCAAATACTGTGCCTTCTACAAAGATCACGACCACGATATTGAAAGTTGTATCTCCCTCAAAAGAATGATTCAAAAATGGGTAGATGAGGGTAAGCTCGATCGATATTTCATGAGGAAGGATAACAAACGAAAGAGTAAAAACGAGGATGAGGACGATGAGGACAAGGAAGATGAAGAGGAACAAAGGCATCCTAGAGCCAAGCTCCATGTAATTAGGGAAGAGACGGTCTCCACCAAAAAGCTAAAGGACCAAATACATGAATTGAGCAAGGTCTACCGTATACCCACTTGAATACATAAGGAAGAGGAGGTCATAAGCTTCTCCCCGGATGAACCTGCCTGAAGTCGCACAACCCGCGAACAACCCTTGGTGATAAAAGGGAGAATTGATAATTTTGAGTCCGAGAGACTGCTCATCGACTCGGGGGCCTCCCGTGATATTCTTTACTATTCCACCTTTCAGAACATGGGCCTAAAAGACAGTATACTGGAGCCTTACTCTAGAAGACCGAAAGGCTTTACAAATCACAAAGTCAGTGCCATGGGCACTATTGATCTATTACTAGAAGTGGGTGATCATCCCTTCCGAGCCCAGGCCACTATCACATTCGTCGTCATGGCTAGTGATTATCACGCCATCCTAGGCATTCCAAGTCAAGGAAAACTTGGGTTGGTCGCCTCCCTCCCCCACCAACGTGTTAAATTTCCCACTCGTGCTGGGGTCAGATGCGTGAGGGCAACCCCTAAAGACTTATTGGAGCATGTCGTAAGGAGAAAAAACATCTCGAAAAGTGGAGGTAGACACACCAGAAGACAACGTGAAAATCTCTAAGTCTGTGAAAACTACCCACACCAGCACTAGGATGAATCTCATTTTCAAAGCGGAGGACGAAGAACACATGATGCTAGAAATTACCAAAAACACTGACACTGATCTGTCCGTCCCGGATTCAGCCCCACATATCATCAGCGGCTAGAACTCGGGGACCAATCCTGAATTGAGACATGAAGAGCGGCCGAACGTTGACGAATTGATGGAAGCTGAAAACCTAGACTTGCATGGTGAAGAAGGTAGAAGACTTAGAGATATAAAGAAGGTAGAAGACTTAGAGATATAATTATTGAATTTCTTGAGTTCCGAGATGGTCCCAGAAATGGAACCCGTAGATGAACTGGAATAAATAATCCTCAATCCTGACTATCCCGAGCAAAAAATAAAAATCGGAGGCCAGATCTCCCCGGAAGAAAGGGAGGAAATCGTCACCCTCTTGAAAAATAATCTAGATGTCTTTGCTTGGAGAGCCGAGGATATGAGAGGAATCAAGGAAGAAGTAGCTCTCCACAGGCTAGAAGTTGATCCATCTACTAAAACTATCAAGCAGACTAGGAGAATCTTCGCTAATGACAAGGATGAAGCTATCAAGGAAGAAGTGCGGAAATTGCTAAGCGCCAGAATCATCAGGGAAGTAAAATACCATGTTTGGTTGGCCAACGTGGTAATGGTCAAAAAGCAGAATGGGAAATGGCGAATGTGTGTAGATTTCACAGATCTAAACAAAGCCTGCCCTAAGGACAGTTACCATCTCCCCATAATTGAAAAAACTGGTAGATTCCATAGCCGGTCACAGAACTCTCAGTTTCCTAGATGCCTATTCTTGCTGTCATCAGATAAAGATGGCCAAGGAAGATATTGAAAAATTGGCCTTCCAAGCGGCTGGAGGAACTTATTGTTACACTATGATGCCCTTTGGGCTCAAGAATGCAGGCGCCACCTACCAGACGTGGTCAATAAAGTGTTTGGGGAGCAGATAGGCCGTAACATGAAGACCTACATAGATGACATGGTCATCAAGACAAGGGACGGAAGTCACGCCCCCGACTTGGAGGAAACTATCAACAACCTAATAACTAACAATATGAAGCTTAATCCAAGTAAATGCGTGTTCGGAGTAACTGCCGAAAAATTTCTTGGCTTCATGGTATCACAAAGAGGCATCGAGGCAAATCCGGAGAATATCAAGGCCTTGATTGACATGAAGGAACCTACTAGCATCAAGGAGGTGTAAAGGTTAAATGGAAGAATAGCTTCCCTAGGGAGATTCATCGCTAAGTACGCTGAAAAGTCGTTGCCTTTCTTCAAAGTCCTTAAGGGGCCAAGAGCTTCTCCTGGACACCTGAATGTACCGAATCATTCAACCAGTTGAAGGAGTACTTGGAATCCCCTCCTTTGTTGAGCAGCCCAGTCACGGTAGAGATGCTATATGTCTTCCTAGCAGCAACGGACAACGTCATAGCAACGACACTAGTCCGAAATGAAGGAGAAACACAGAGACCTATCTACTATGTATTCAAAGCACTATCTGATGTGGAGAGTAGATATTTCAATACGGAGAAGATAGATTATGCCCTAGTTATAGCGGCAAGAAAGCTACATGCATACTTCTCTGCACATCCCATCACCGTGTATACCAATGCACCATTGAAGAAAATCCTACATAAGTTGGATAGCTCTGGACGTCTCCTTAATTGGTCTATCGAGCTCACTGAGTTTGACATCACATACCAACCTAGGAAGACACTCTTAGCACAACCTCTGGTTGACTTCATGGTCGAAACTGCCTTTGTAGATGAGCACGATCCCATCTCACGCAAGCGCAAAAAGCCTGAGGGAGAAGAGTCAACCATTGAGCTCCCATCAAACTGTTGGATCTTATATACTGATGGCTCTGCATCCAAGGAGAGAAGCGGAGCTGGAATTGTATTGGAAAGTCCCGAAGGGGAGCACACCATCCAAGATATCATCAGATTCAAGTTCCCCGCCTTCATCAATCAAGCCGAGTATGAGGCTCAAATATTTGGCAATGAATTGGCATCCTTCTATGGAGGAGCCAAACTTGCCGCCTTCTGTGATTACCAGCTAGTAGTCAAGCAAGTGAAGGGGGAATACAACACGCAACACCCCGTACTTACTAAGTACAAAGACCTGGTCCTAGACATGACGAAAAAGCTGGATTTTTTTAGATAAGTCAGATAGGCAGGGAAGACAATCAAGTGGCTCTTGGTTCTCAGTTCCCGGACCTGTGATTCCATAACTCTCAACGGTTCTTCCATGTAGGTCATATCACCCTGAATATCCTCGGGTGGAGAACTCAATACATGCGAAGGATCATAGAGATACTTTCTCAACATAGACACATGAAACACATCACGAAGAGAAGAAAGAGATGGGGGTAGAGCTAGTCTATAAGCCAAATTGCCAGCCTTCTCCAAAACCTCAAATGGACCAACATACCTTGGCGCCAATTTACCTTTGTTGCCAAATCTCTTAATTCCCGTCCTCGGAGAAATTTTTAAAAACACAAAATCCCCAACTTGAAATGACAAATCCCTTCTTCTATTGTCGGCATAGATTTCTTCTCCATAGACTTTGAGCCGCTTCCCTTTCAATCTGTCTCGAATCATTTTAATCTTTTCTACCAAATCCCGAACCAAATTCGTACTCCCAAAGTCTTCGCGCTCACCAACCTCGCCCCAACAAATTGGAGATTGACACTTTCTTCCATACAAAGCTTCATACGATGTCATTTTCGATGCCGGGATCGATAACCGTTATTATACACAAACTCAACCAAAGGCAAAATGAACTTCCCAAGATGTGAGAGTGGAAATCCATCACACACGCACGCAACATGTCCTCAAGAACTGGATAGTCCTCTTTATCTCGCCCATCCGTCCGAGGATGAAACGCCGTACCGAAACCTCAACTTCTGGAACCCAAAGCCTCGCGGCAAAGCTTTCCAAAATCGCGATGTAAATCTCTGGATCCCTATCTCGATACAATGTTGACCGGTACTCCATTTGAAGTCGAACAATCTCTCAATGATATACAATCCAGGGCTGAACTTCTCCATCGAATACTTCAATTCACACTGTAAAAAGTGAGCTCGACTTGGTCAATCTATCCACTATTACGCTCCAAATGGCATCCATCTTCTTCGATGTCGGAGGCAAGGGATTCAGCCACAAAATCCATTGCAATACCTTCCCACTTCCATTTCGGAATATCTAATGGTTGAAGTAACCCTCGCAGCCTTTGATGCCCTCGGCTTTAACTGGCCGCAAGTTAAACACTTTCGAAACAAATTCCGTAATTTCCCTCTTCATCTCCATTCCACCAATAACCCTCTTCAAGTCTTGATACATCTTCGTGCTCCCCGGGTGAATCATAAATCTCAAATTTATGGCTCTCTTCCTCTAAGACTTCGTCTTTTGATCTCTTGTGAAGACGGTGCACAAATTTCCGCACTTTGAAAGTTAAAATCCCATCCTTTATTCAATACAAACTCTCCGGCCCTTCCATCTTGTGTAACCGGTCCCATAATCTTCTTTTAACTCCGAATCATTTTATTGAGCTTCCTTAATATTTCTCCCTATACAAGGTAGGTATAATCTCAACATTCGCAAAACAACATCTCATCTACGACTCGCGGGACATCAAGGTTGACAAATAAGCCTTTCGGCTAGTCCCATCTTCAACCACATTAGCTTTTCCCGAATGGTAGGAAATGACACACAATCATAATCTTTCAATAATTCCAACCATCGCCTCGCCCGTTGTTCAATTCCTTCGAGTAAACAATACTTCAAACTCTCAGTGTGATCACTGAAAATCTCGAACTTAGCTCCATAAAGATAATAAGTTTCTACTTATACAATGCAAAATGATTGCCGCTAACCTCCATGTCGTGAGTAGGATAAATTCTGCTCCGCCGGTGTTAACTTCCTCGAGGCATAAGCTAGTAACTCTCCCATTCTTCATAAGAACGACAACCCAAACCTTCCTTTGATGCGTACACCGAATATCACAAAATTCTCACATCCAT